>QVIK01000900.1:0-17794 GCA_003957845.1 Oidium heveae | reverse complement strand
AATGACTTAGGATATGCTCCTCATAGAAAGAAATAAAATTACCATTACACATTAAATGCCCATTGCTTTACTTATGTAATCTGTGACACTTAACAACTATTTTGCCATGGTAAGTGCGAATAAAAAAACTTAGTAGAAATTTTTCGCACGTATAACATAATTTTTCTAAATTAAGAACTATGTGTTTGTTATTTGTACGAGAATTAATGCGGAAGTTGGTGGTATTGCATTTCTATTCCAGCGGCAACCATGGATGAGATCATGTGGATCATAATTATAAATTATTTATCATACTAAGGCTTAAAGTAGTACAATACCCAGTTTTATTATCTGATCAAATACTTGTAAATACACCCAGTGAGCCAACAAGTCTCCAATATGTTTAAGAGCAATCATAGGTCTAACTTGCTCAAGTGAGCCTGAAAAAATATATTTAGGAGAAGGAAAAATTGTGTGTACATGAGAATTAGAGTACTTTCAGAAGTACACTAGACAACCTGAAATGAAATGACAGCCAGCTATCATTTTTGTTTTTCTTAATGGACAATATCGTAATATGTAATCTTTGAATTAGCTGTTGGAATAGTAGAAAAAATTCGGTATAGAGCTTTGAAACTTAGTGCATAGAAAAATCCAAATTAGAATCATAGTAAAGATTAATTAGCTGACGGTATTTCTAGCTGCAATGGTCGAGATATAAAGCCTTGAATTGGTGGGGCTCTTAGGCGTTGAATATGACTGATGAGGAGGATTTGGTACTCTTCTTAGCTTTTGTGTTCTTTAATTACCAGCTCTCGGGGTCTAGAGCAGCTTCTTCAAGATGGAACTGGAATGTTACCCATTATTTTCTATCCATATATCATTAATTCCGAGAACAACTATCAAGCGAGTATCTGATTATATGGCCTATATTTCGTCCAAAGTCGCTTCTGAGAGTAAATCATCGTCGCATGTTCGGAGTCTTTATAAAAACATCAAAATTCTGAATTAGTAGCATAAGGGTGCAGGTTAACCTAAGAATATCCGGGCTAAGATCCGCGTAATAAAGAAAAATATAGACACAAGGGACATCTATGTTCTCCTCGTCTTCGTGATACATAGCACAGTTTGAAATTAGTGCAACACAAGACAATAATATTTAGGTTCGGAATAAAATCGATCCAATTGAGAAATTATAATCAAACAATTCATGAACAATATTTGAATCGCAAGGAAAAATTCAAAATTAGGCCAGTCAATGATTAGAATTTGAAGGTCAAGAAGCATGCTTAAACGATGCTGGTCGAAATAAAATTGTGAGAATCGAAACCCGTATAACTTTATACTTTGATCTTGCAACATAGATTTATCCGAAAAAGAAGTCCATTACAAATAAAATATGGATAGCTTGTTATTTGCCTATTATCTTCATAAGTACAGCGCCAACAGAGTATTTTCATATATACCTTGATACCCAGTAAAAACTTACTTTTACGGATTTTTTCATATGATAATATTTGGTGGGCTGCAAAAGATCAATTCGCTTTAAGGGTTTAGTGTGTGTGTATGGCAGAAAAGCACTGCATGAGATCGATCAACTTTCAGCGAAGCTGCAATTATTGACATAAGTGTGAGATATTGACTTCTTTACTTGACGATTACAGCTAGCAATTGCTCTCAGATTGATAAGCTTAAGTTCCAAGTCACACTGCAGCATTTTTCAACTTTCGATACGTCTGTCTAGAGTAAAGGCAGAGAGTATGGAGCGAATCTCTTCTTTACTGGATTCTGTATGAGNACTGCATGAGATCGATCAACTTTCAGCGAAGCTGCAATTATTGACATAAGTGTGAGATATTGACTTCTTTACTTGACGATTACAGCTAGCAATTGCTCTCAGATTGATAAGCTTAAGTTCCAAGTCACACTGCAGCATTTTTCAACTTTCGATACGTCTGTCTAGAGTAAAGGCAGAGAGTATGGAGCGAATCTCTTCTTTACTGGATTCTGTATGAGGCATTGAAGAATCTTGATAGATCATATTGAAGTAATCTCTTAGGGTCCTTATTCTTTAAATTTTCCAAATTTTAAATGTTTTTTTTTTTTTGTATTTATTCAAAATTCTCTTATTGCTGGACAACTTGTATGTTATTCTTTTTCTAAATTCAACAATTGTTAGATAACTTGACCTTTGTTTTTTTAATGTTTGTGACATAAGTAAACTGGGTACACGAAGAAGATGATTCAATATAAATACCTTCCAGTCGTTCATTTCAGTCTGTTTATTATTAAATTGTTTTACCAAATCATTCAGGACTTGCTTCAGTCCTTCAGAATTGGTTTTTAGTGCGGGAATAACATCTTGAAGTGTTCTTTCTACTAAAACTCCATTGATCATCCGAAAACATTTTCGATCAGCTGGTAAATTTTTGAGACTTTCCAAAACAAGACAATGCTCTTCTAATTCCTGCTCTACGTCCCCGAGCTTGCGTGCAATTTGCTCAAGATTTGTTTTATAGACAGTGTACTGGTTCTGTAGCTCTAAAAATAATTCGTCAATTCAAACTTGCCCTAGATTTTACTTGAATATAACAATTAGGCTTACCTTGCTTCTTTTTCTGGGTAATTTCTTGTACCATTTTGAGCAAATTTGGCTTAGATTAAGTTTTGATGTTCTAAATGTTTAGTTAAGGCACAAGAAATGGAAATGAGTGTTTGCAGGGTTTACATCTCATTGACGAGACATATTTACAATCACTCGCTTTTTGATTGCTAATACAAGTGCCTGAACAAGACGGAGGTTTCAATCCACCCCATCAGAGTAATTATCTCTAAGTAAAGTATTTCTAGAAAATGATGTGCCAAAATGATGGGGAACGCATGCTTGGGCCCCAATTTAAAACTACTTAATCATCCTACAACGCTCTTAAAATATCAAGCTTTTTTTAAGGCTTGATGATATAATTTATTTTTATATATTCTTGTGTCAAGCTATGACATTTTGAATATTACCAATTTTCTTTTGCTAAATCATTGAGATTGACCGATACCAATTAAGCAAGTGGCTACTAATAATAATTTTCTTCATCTTATTACTCCTTATAGAATATTAATTAGTTTAGCGCTATTAGCTCAAATAGACATCGATGTGTCTAGTAAAAGTGGTATATTCCGAGTTAAAATGTTGTCCCACAAGTGACGTACAGTTGAGGTTTCTGCAGGGGTACCACAATTACAGATAAAATAAAATCCGAATAAATAATAAATAATAAATGTAAGAGCTGGTGCTGTAGTGGGAAGTTAGATTGAATGATATACTCAAATTGAAGGTGCAATATTTATACTATTTAATCGGTTTCCATTAGAAAATAGAGAATGTAATTGGGTATCTAAGATATGGGATCGCACATCACACTTCTCTTATTTCTATCATGTTGGATCTTTCTTTTTACATCGCCGGCTCAAATTTCCTCTCTAATGAATAAGATATAATTGCTCTTTTGCATTGTAATTCAGTGTCATTTGAATGCAGCTTAGATCTAGCAAATAAAGGATACTGGTCTTACAATAATTCTCTCTATGAGATCGTTGGGGTAAGGTTGCTTGAGGCCTATGAGGTCTACGCAATACGGTAGCAGTGATAATTACTGGATAACTTTATCCCCATTCAAAGCCCTTTGGCCTTTGATGGGCCATGTTATAGTCACGGTGCTTTGTAAAGCGTGTAGCCCACTTCTTCTCTCGGTAATATAAGTGATATTACAAAAGACTTTGCCGTCACGAAGTCGGAGAATATATAAAGGTATGTGAAATATATATTTATAGTAACCAAAATATTGTAGCGTATATTCATTTGTTATTCCCTATCTTAAGTTCCCCCTCTCCAATATATACAGACGGTAAGCTACTTCGTTTCTACACTTCTAATATCTCACAAAAGCTATATTAGATTAAACTGTTAACAAATTAGATGCATACCATGTTTTTTTGCTCTATTGGAATAAGCGTGTTTTTGGTTAGTCTCGTCTAGTTTTTAGAAACCGATTCCTACCGGCGTCTCCCCTAAAGTGTGGGCCGTTCCAAGCGTTGATGAACTTTCACCACCAGTGTAGTTTGCTGCATCTGTAATACGTCCAGCACTCCCAGCGGGATTAGTCTTGTCAGGATAACCGACAGAGCGACGGATTCTATTCGCTCAGTATTTAGAATCCTATTAGCTGTACATTTGGGCCCTAATTCCTGCAGCCCTCTTGAGCGCGTAAGCAAAGATAGTTACAGCTTACTTCAAATTTTCGAGCCACCAAGTTCATTTTTGCATAAGGATCAAGTCCTATATATCTGCAAATAGCTTCTGGTTGATCTTTGACTGTCTCTTTGAAAAAATAAAACAAAGAATTGTAAAGGTGTGGACTAGTGTGGGGAAGCACCATTATGATGTATTTGGAGACTGGCGTGAGACGGGACGAAGGATTGTAGTAGGGTTAAATTATCCGTCATTATTAGGCGTTGAATTATTTAAGTTAATGAAAATAGCTGGTTTGAAGGATATATGTGTATTTTTATATATATAACAGCCAATTCTTCTACGAAATTAGGCTCAATTTTCATGTCTTACTGTTTTTGATCTCCTCTTGAATTGGGACCCCATCTCTATATAATATACAATAACATAACGCCTTAATAATGTGTATAGCTGAAACGGCTAGTTTACATAGAAATATTTTGAAATAACATGTCATTACAACTCATCATGCTCTTCTTCTACTTCATCATCATTGATCTTCTCGGACTTCTCATCTCCTTGTTCCTTAGATGTAGAAGATTCCTCCTTTTCTTTCATCTCAGGTGTGTACTCAACAGAAGCTTCATGTGTACCTTTTTTAACGAAAGCAATGAGTTCTTCAATTTCTCTATCACCTTCGTATGTAATAGGATTCTGTTTATCACCTGCTTTGAAAAGCATGATGGTAGGGAAGCCATCAATATCCTGAGAGAAATCATTGGCGGTAGCATCAATTTTAGCAATAGTGACCTTGTCTGAAAGATTCGCATCCTTGTATAGTTGACCAAGGGTATTATACTTAGGAGTAAGAGCTTTACAAAATCCGCACCATGGTGCATAGAATTCAAGGACCACGTCTTTGCTATCATCCATAACAATTTCATCGAAATTCTTAGCCACAACAACTTTGACAGGACCATCTTGGGATTCTGGTACTGGCTCAGACTTTATCGTTGGTTCTATCTTCCCTTCAACATATTGAGAAACAAACTCTTCGATGGATTTAGCTGTGATTTCTTTATCTTGATCAAATGGGAATTTCTTGTTGCCAGATGTTTGATGGATCGCAAAGGCAGGAAATTTATCAGCCTTTAGATTGATGTTGGTCGCATGTGCACCATAGGTTGCGGCATCAATAGTTGCAAAACTAACAGTTCCCTTGTATTTCTCGGCAACTGGTCGGAGAGCTTCTGAGAGTGATTTCTGTAAATCTTCGGTTTGAGCAAAAATATAGGCAATAGGAATGCCCGAGGCCATGTAACTTTGGAAAGTCTCGGGACCTATCTCGCCAATCAAAGGTGTTGAGGCAATTTTGGCGAATTTCTCAATTTCCTCACCATCAAACGAGCCAGAATGTATAGCCTTGCCTTCATCGAAAGATTTGTAGAGCACGATAGCCGGAAAGGTTACACCTTCACTTTTAGCTAATTCAGAATCGTGAATAGCTCCAAACAGATAGGTATCTCGAAGTTTTTCCGCAAGAGAAGTGTATGTAGAGTTGGATGTCTTGTCCTCCACATCCAAGTACGCAACCATGACAACTTGGTCAGCTTTCTTGAAATCTTCAATCGTATCTTTGTTGAGAATAGATACAGCTGGGAGTGACTGTTTTACCATGTGTGATACGATCCTAATATAATTAATGACAATTAACTCTTTTTTAGCTCTAGAACTTACGCTGGTGCTTTTCGAGCGCCAGTATACATCGAAACATTGTCAATCCCACGGAAGATTTTTAAGGTCGGGTAGCCGTCGACGTCATGCTTTTTGCAGAGCTGAGCTTCTTCTGTACAATCAACCTTTACCAATGGGATTTTCTTTTCCACTAATTTTGATGCTGCCTCTTCATACTCAGGAGCGAGCGCTTGGCAATGACCACTATTCCAAAAAGTTATCTTTCTGTCTCATGAGCGATGCTAGAGAAAGAACCTACCACCATGGCTAAATGAAAAATCAATAGATTAGTAGGTAAGTAACAATTGAAATTATAGGAGAACATACTGCGTAGACTGTTATGATGAAAGGTTAGCTAAGACATTTCGCGATAAGCAAGAAGCGTGACAATATTGATTGACTTACACTCTGCAAGAACCAGATCGTTTTTATTGACAAAGTCATTGAAAGTATCTTTTGTTAAGGGCACAACATCAGATGCTGCTGAGGCTATAACAACGCTGGCGAGGCTCAAAGTCAACTGGCTTGTAATACGCATTTTGACGAGTTGGAATGAAGAAATTTCCAAATCTTTAGCACGAAAAAGAGACCGTTTTCGAATTGACAGAGGAGCTAAAGGAGTGGAAAGGTGCTAAGTTGTAGACACTTGATCGGATTGGGTTGCGGATTCTGATCTTTAAAATATTTAATAGTGATAGTTGTCTATTTAGGGAACGCCAAAGTTTAGCTCCCGAGGATTAAGGATAAAGACATGATTCGTGCCAAGTCCCACTTAAAACCCCATATCGAAATCAGTAAATAAGTCTTATTTTTAGCGCAAGACTAAATCCACTAAATGTCGTGCTAAAGGCAGGGCCCACAGTTGTGTTGGCTAATTAGTGTCCTTAGCCGAGTTCCCCACTAAAGATCTCGTCAGAGTAATGTAGAGAAAAAAATTAGCATCTCATATTTCAGTCTCTGTTCCCAATTTGTCCCTCCATATTTGCTACTTAAATTTCCTACCGGAAGATCATCCTTAACTTCAGTGCTAAACCATGTAATCAAAACACAGATGCTGTGAAATCAATTTGGAGATGTAACCAGGAAATCACAACGGGATTGCTTGCTCGGTTGGTCTAGTCACACCCAATCTAATTGTCGTGGAAACAACCATGTTATAGCGATATCGTTAATAGCACAAAGTAAATTACTTGAAGAACGCCAAAAAAGCGATTTCAACATGAGCAATGCGTAATAAAATTAGCCAAATATATGATATGCTCTCACTTAATTGCTAAGGGGAGCTCTACGGGAAACTAAAATTCGGACTGAAAAAAATATCGAAGATTATTCTCCAGGTCCATACATAATTATACTCAGTACTTACAGGGAATCCCCTAAGAGAATAGGGTGTAAATAGATCACAGAGCCTAAGTATTTGTTAACTTGATACCTTCGTGGTCGAGAAGATTCACAGTAGCTAATTGACCCATCGAGCCTAGCGTCCTTCCACCAGTCATGATGCTCTGTTACTAAATTTCACCTGACGTACTTCACAAGCGAGGCTCTGACTCAAGTGAACAGATCAATTTATGGTTATCACTGACTTCTAAACCCTACGTAACCAGAAAGTCTAATTTAAATCAAAATAGTCATGCAAATTAAAACTCGCTTCGCTTTTCTGTTCGTGATGTGGAGCTTTGTTTCAAGGTCTAAGTGGAATGTCAGGAGACAACCGTTTGTTCATGTAGGCCCTGGATGTACCTACGTCAACAACGTAGACGGAATTGTGAAGACATTGAAAACTTGTGTTTATGCTGAAACGGATGATTTTTTCGATCAGAATTGGCACGACTGCAAAGAGAGTTCTCAAATCAGATACGTAAGAAAGAGTTTTACTTCATACCAAAATTAATTCATTGGAGGTTTCGAGAATAGATTTGGGGAAGAAGTAATATGAACGACAAGTGTCTTAGGGAGGAGAGAGATACGCCAGGAAGATGGCTCTCCAGAGTGATTAATCTGAATTAGTAAGATCTATGCATTTATTATTTGAACTTTGAGAGAGCTTTCAATTCTATTGTCTTTATGTATCCCTTCATTTTTCCTCACGATTGTCGTTCAGCGAACAAGGTCGAGAATGGTAATGTTCTCGGCTAGCCCCTGGAAGTTGGACTTGACTTAAAGTGGAAAGTTAAGCGGGTTTTGGTGCCAAAATATTGGGCTCGATTGACCCTTGACAAACGATCATTCACTTTTATTCTTCCATTTCGATACTCTTGAACTTCGATGTCGCAGCATAGCAATAAATTTTTCATGGGACGATTTTGTTGTTACTATTAGAATAGGTTGTTTAGAAAGTGTGTATCTAGTGCTTATAAGGGTGTGGCGAGTGTGCATTTAATAGTAGCTAAATTCTATAATTCTCGTCTGCGCAATACAACATCGAAAAATTGCAGAACTGTTACATTGAACTATGAATAATGAAAGCACAATCTGAAAATTACATGCTACGCGGCATTAATTGACACAAAGTTGGATGTTTGCTAACATTTTGGCATTGGGACTTAAATTTTGTCGCTGGGGCAGTTTTTACTATTTCCCACAGCAGGGTGTTGCTTATTTCAGACACTCAATTTCTTCTCTCGATAATGGCGTATCTTTAGCACCCTAATTTGAGCTATGCTCAGACACTTTCTTGCTACTAGCTAACATACTAAAACGCCTGCTCACTGGTTATGCTTCATCAATCAGGTAAATCCAAAATCTACCAAGAAATTGCAGTTCGCAAATGGCGATTCTAAATCGCTTCTTATTTGGCCAAGATGTCAAGATGTAGAGGCATATTTACCTGATGCTTCTTGTGGAGATCGGGCATCACAAGTAAAACACCAGAGAATAGCTTTTCTTCTCAGTCAGGAATGAATATACGAAACTAATTTACTTTCTGGTGGCTCCTTGTCACTTTTTTCTATTGATAATATCTTTACGGCTCTCTCCTACTCGAAGTCTTATTTATTACTGTGTTTGTTTAACTCTTAGACAATCCAACTCCACGTAAAAACAGAAAAAAATGAATGAACTTTCAAAGTTGCTCTCACCATAAGTATAGTGAGACACATTCTATTTAGATTTTCCTATATTCCTCTTAAGAAAAATCGATCTCTTTAGGAGCCCTATTTTTAAAGATATTTGCTCAGAGTATTTGTGAGTTTTGTGCTGCCTTTACACCCTCTCTTTCCTTGGATTTTCTTGATTTTGGATCCCAGTAATAGCATTTGATCACATGTAGCATTGAAAATTACTCAAGAATTATGCATTAAGTCTCTACAGTAAGTGGGGTCGATTTTTGTTCAATAAGAAATCCCATGGTCTAGTGACAATTGTTCTTATTCTTCTCTCGATATCTTCTATATATCTTACACTCTTACAAGCATAATCTACCATATAAGGAACTGTATCTGAAATTGTAAATCATGAAAGATTAAGATAAACTTCGTCAAATCTTTCAATCCATTATCAGAGTTTGTCTTTGAGTAATTGCCATTTTCTGTTTTCGGCTGCAGGTAAAGAGCGATAGACACCATGTCATAGATGAGAACTTCAAAACTCCACATCAATCAAAGCTTATGAAGTACATATCATTTCCCTCAAGAATTATAGAATTTTCGAACGAGATCGAATTCATGGCAATAATAAAAGATGTTTCAAACAAAGTATCAAGCTCAACGCAACTAGCTATACTTTCCAGAAATAGCTATGATGAGAATAAAATCCAAGATTCTGGAAAAGACTTCAGTACATACAATGAGATCTATATCGATGATGAGCAAGATAAATCTTCATATATGAAAGATTCAGAATCAGAAATAATCTCTATTTATGAGACTGCTAGCCTATTTCTGTCTTGTCAAAATGCAGATTATTCAGATTTTGATTCTCCATTAACTCCGAAACTAGATTCAACTTATAGTTATGCTGAGAATTTAAATTACTCTAGCCATCAAGGTCAGTCTAGGAATGATTTTTGCTCTCAGAAGCCTACATCATACTGTGTTCACTCAATGCGGATGAAACGGTATACATATCAGCCTATACCACCGGTCATGGCCAAGGATCGAACTGTAAATCACTCTAACTCTGAAGACAAACAGACTGAAGGGGCTATGTCTGTTAGTTAATTTTCTATCCAAGTATTGAAATATTTATCACTGAATACTAAAAATAGAGCAACCCCCTCGAGTCATTATCAATCTTTCCCTTGGATGTAGAAAATAGTCTGCCGTTACTGGTTATTAAATCAGATGGAAAGGAAAATTCTTATCTTTGTAGGCAGATATCACTGCTTAAATCACTACCACTCTCTACTATCCTGAACACCAGGAAAATACTTGGGTATGAGAAAGCTATGAGAAAGGAAGATATGATAAATTCGGATATGTCCGAAGTTTACACATCTAGTCAAGCATCAATGTTGAATTTTTACGCCTCGATTCTTTCATCACCTAGCTTTGTCTCTAGAAGGCATCAACTAGTATCTTCTAACCATCATAATAACATTGAGGACTCTTGTTTTGGTGGCTGTATTCAGAAAGAGCCTTTAAGTTATTCGACGCAGCCACTTATCATTAGTAAAAGATCTTTAAAAAATGAAAAAAACTTCTCTCAAAACTTTCCCAAGGTCAGTAATACCTTTCACAACTCCTCCGAAGCAAATATTTTTGTGGATAGATCAAGTGTAAATTTTTTACATTTTGCGTCGTTAAATATGCCACAAATAGCTCAAAAAAGCCTTGGAATAACTACAAATGATTCCTACTTTAAATTTCCGATCGAGGACAACAAAGAATTTCATCTGAACATTGGAGAATCTGAGCATCAACAATATTGGACTCACGATTCTCAATTTGATTTATCAACGAATTCTAACAAATATCTCGATAGTCATAGAACGAGCTATACGACAATAGATCAAATTGAGATGGATTTGAATTCAAAAATAAAGGAGACCAGCCCTCAGATGATGTGTTATGAATGGCTCAACGCACTTTCTTCTTGTGAAAGTATTGATTATACCACGTCTACTCCACATACTATATCAAAAAAAAGCCAAAGTAATCTAATTAATTCAAAACTAAAGATTAATGAAAAATATGGATCTCCAAGGCTTTTGAAACCTCTAGAGAGGAAAAACAGGTTTCGAGAAGCTAAATGTTCTAGGATTTTTTCGCGCATTCCCTCACCACAATTAGCTTCTAGATACAAAACTAGAACGACAGATATTTCTTTATCTAAGACAGAGATTTCAAAAAATCAACCCTGGTTAATTTCATCAGAAAATAATATGCGATATGGATTAGATTTTGATGCTCTACACACCACATCTCTTGGAAATGTTTCACTTAATCAACTAAAACCCTTCGAAGAACATGATATGAACCGTCATGATAATTCAGGATTCAACTCTTCACCTGAAAATCGAAACCAGGATTTTAGGGATCTAGAATATGATAAATTTGCTCATGATCAAGGAAGTTTTGTATTGAATAAGAAAACCTCTTTACCGATTTTTGACTACAAAATCACTAGTATGTAAAATTTAAGCTAGCTATGTTCTTCAAATCTGATGCCATTCTAATTCTTCACTGCTAGCCCCGAAATCAATCCCTTCTATAAAGCAAATAAAATTGGAGAAGAGTAGACCTCAATTAATGAAACCATTCCCACCATTACCAGCAGTGGCATATGCAAAAGCTGGAAAACACCTTTCAATCAAAGATAAAATTTCCGATCATGAGCTCTCGCTTCATTTTTCACCATGGCTGGCTGGCTCTAAAACTAGTTCTCTTAAGGCAGAGTTTGTTGAATTATCTGAACATAAATCTTCCCATACTTTAAAACCCCCAAAATATACTGGCATAGAAGCTGACATAAAAATAGCCCAGAAAATTAAGTCTCATAACCATTATAATAGTGAGAACAATCAGTTGAAACGATCCCCACCTAAACTGAGGCTAAAGCCTAAAAAGTTGCAAAGTTTCTCTTCTTGTCCTTCAATCTCAGGACATTTAGATTCGATACCGCAGGATGGCTATAGTACAGCAGTAGCTTTACCCAATACAAATTTAGATTTAGATAAAAGTAGTATCTTAAAATCTACTAGGCTTAGATTGAAATATTCACAAGTTCAAAGTCACTGTGATGGGACGGTTCATATTAGAAAAGCGCCTAATAGTGTGACATTTACCGCCAATTTACCGCATTCCAATCCAAGCGATCTTTTCACTAGTCGCGAATATTCAAATGATATTTTCGGAGAAACTATCAACAATTTAGAATTAAGACGACCGAGCTTAGATAGTGATAATTTAATAACAAGTTTACCTGCATCTAATATCAAAAAAAATGGTAGAAACCGAATTAAAAAGAAAGATATTTTTTCAGGCTCACCAAGAGGATTTCCTAGGCCAATGGATTCATCAAATATTTTTGAATCAAGATTCGAAATCCCAGATAACGGTCCAAAAATTGAAAATAATGGTGAAATGAGAATGAAATTCGGCAATCCTCGATATCAAAAAGAGCCTCTGTTTACCGCACGACAAAACATTCGATCCAAGGATGAGATTCGATACAGAAGTTCTAATAATTTAGAATTTCACTCTATTAGAACCCCTAAATCAACCCCCAACCTACATCGAAAGTATTTCGAATCAGCCCCATGCTTAAAAAAAGAGCCTCAAGGTCAAAAGCTCAAGGCAAAGATTCGAGATTGGATTAAGAGCGCAAAATCTGCTATCTCCATTCGTATTGAGTCACAGGCAAAGGTATGGAGGAAACAAAATGAAGTGTTGTAACAAGAAACAGCAGTAGAGTAAAGAGTATATATTGTGTTTTCTCCCAAAGACTTGCTTTTATTTTTTCTGCACAATGATCCTTTTGAGATGGAAGGCAAAGTCGAACACCATAGCTGTATGGTTATTTCATTTCTTAGACTGCGTTTTTACATTCTTACCTTGAAATATATAATACACAAAATTGTCAAATTATTGACCGAGTGAGTATTTAAGATCGAAAAATTCAATTAGCTTAGTTCAAACAACTTTTCGTAAAATGAAAATCAAATCTTGGCAGCTTAATTGTTTTAAAGTTCACTTGAGTTTTTTAATAATGGCCCTTGCTTTTAAGATATCACAGTATATCCTCATTTTTGTAAACCCCAAATCTTTGGGGAGCGATGCTGAAGAGACGCATGCATTCAATCTCACATATCCTAGTATAGCAAGCAAAAGATTTCAGGAACACAGCATAAATTAAAAAAACATTCTCAATTTTCTTGTAACGTTATGAATTAATGATTTGACACTACTCGTTGATTTATTATTTTTTTTTTATGTCTAACTCTACATCTATAAGATACTTTACCATCTTCCAAGGAAATTTAAGATTGAAACCTAGTGATATATATATATATATATATATATATATATTTCGTGGAGTTAGAATATTAGTCCAACAATATACTAGTACATTAACTGTATATATCGTAAATATCAAAGCCATTCGAAGATAATTCAATGATCACCATGTAAATGTTAATTAATTAGTGGTTAGGAAACTAGAAGGACTGGAAAGTTGTCAAGTCCAAATGCCGAATTCCTTGCATATATTTTTTCCCGGTGTCTCAGGGAAGCAATTGGAATATTCGTAATTGGAAATGAAGAATGAATGCCGTGTTTACTACGGTCTTGGTAGCCCTCCAATAGGCTTAATTGGTTGAATCCCTTTATACGCTTGATTACATTGCCTTTCAAATGTCTGGGAGGGGGGAGAGACTGTAATCAAATGAGACGCTGATTAAGGAAAGAGAGAGAGATTTGTATATGCTTGTGTCATGAATATTATATTGAGCAATATAATCAACACATTAACAATTTGATGGGGATAACAGAAATGGTAGTATGAAGTATGGAGTATGGAATATGATGGTTATTAATTTCTCTTAATAAAAAGATAACAACTTTTTTCTCTTTGAACAATGAGATATGCTGTTGCAGTGATTTTTTCTAAAAAAACATGATAATTAGGAACAACTAATAAAATAATTCTACGTGTGTCGCGTTTCACATTATTTCATACTTGCATATGAATAATTCATGGCTACGCTCTTGAAAGTACTAATGGATGAAATTACATTTATCCATTAATACAATAATAAGACAGCGGAAAGATGTAAATGTAGATGGCAGGGTCGACCATATAAAATATTAATATTTTGCTCTTGTCCAGGTCCACATTCCTGACTTACAAACCATCGCCCGCCGAAATATTCTTCCGGTTTCACATGGGCGTTACTCCTTAAAATAGAAGCTGTTTGAAGCTAGGTTGTGAAGAAGGAAAAACGTCTTTACTGGTAGTTCCTTTAATATGATAATCGGCTGAGATAATGAATATTTAAATACTTGGCTAAAGCTTCAAAGGCGCAGCTAAAATATGCTACACATTACATCATGTGGGATCATCACGCTGAGAACATGTGCGAGCGTTATGACCGGCAGTATCGCAGATACCACAGGTTTTTCTTTTCTGAGATTGTGATGGGGGGGTTTTTTTTGTTTGTACAGCATACTCAAAAGTGGACGGATGACGGTGCGTGGAGCTCGTGGGCTTACTATGTGCTTGTCCAATTAATGGGTTCCATACCCCAAATTCTTGACTAACAACATCCATCAAAGAGCGTAGGAATAACTGCTGCTGATAGGGTAGAAGCTTGGAATGTCGTTCTTGGATCTGCTGAATTACATGTCCTGTATCTAAAACTTCAGCGGGTTGGATTGGTCTGCTGTCATGTATCTTGCTATTTTTGGACTTTTGGATCTTACTGGTATCTTGGCGAATTGATGAATTATCGGTATTTTCTTGGGCTTGTGCCTCAATCACGATATGGGGTTTCGCTGCAGTACTGCTCAAGTTGTGAACAGTTTCATCTTCTGTCACAGTTAGGGTTCTTACAGATGGATAAAGAGCTATGTTATCTGAGGGCTCATGATTATGCTCTGCATTGGTAATATTTGTCGCCCAGCTATAACTACTTTCATAATTTTTGGATATACGGAGTTGGAACGGGCAATCTTGTCTTAATGTACGGGTCTTTCTCATATTAGGTTCACTAGTGGGTCTACCACTTTGAACGCAATGCAGAATTCTAGTTTTAATCATGCCGCCCGGTTTATTTCCTATCCTTTGAGTACTTCTTATTTTCAGGCAATAGCCATTTGCATTTGCGTAAGATCTTTCGGTTTCTGTTGCCTCTTCTAGTGAAGAATAAAACGCAGTCATTGACATATTTATACGCGGAATACTATCCATGTTCGTTTTCACGGTATGAATATTAAATATAGTATAAGTCTTAATTGTCTAAAATGTCAGTCGCGCCGAGAGTAATGAGCCAAGACCCACTGATTAGAATGCTCCGGTCTGATTTTATCGGATATTGGTATTGTTTGAATTTAAGAAAAGAGGCGAATTTCAGATGATCATGGAATGAATTATTAATTTGATAGTGTAGTGTGCTGAGTAAACTATCAATTTTAGCAATGTTATGGAGAACCTCATGTGTACGTAGATTTCCACTTTCGCGCCCGTAGAACTAGATGATTGTTTGTATTTGATTTTTAATAATTGCAAGCTAGTTGCTAGGTCAACGCAAGCATGGATTGGATAGTTTGTCCACCTCAAGGAGCACTAAGCAATGACTTACTGAGAAATGGCCTATCAGAAATTCATCAAAGGTGCCGGATTCCACCAATCAAGACTTTGTACCATAGGGTTGGAAGTTCAACTAACAAGAAGGTTAAATCCACACAATCAATCAATTGGCTAACCTCGACAAATACGTAAGAGATTTTTCTTTGTGCTAGAGTCAGCGAAATACCCGTGGGACTTCCCAGCCTTCGCTGTCGCTCAGGGTAGGGGAAAGCAAGTGTAACGATACCCATGTCCATGTCGTACTAACCTGAATAGGTAAAGGTAACCTCACAATCCATGGAGGCGCTAATTAGGCTGTCAAGCTATCGGTTTAAAGCGACAATAGACGAGTGTGTCTGCTGGCTTTCGCTTAAAGCATTATTACTCTTGCTTTCCCTTATGGAGTGGCAGAAAAAAATGGTAGAAAAAGAATCACGAGCAAGTAATATCTTCAATATCACTGCTTACACAAATATTTTAGTAAATCTAATCAATCTATAAACCATATAGAGTTAAATTGCCATGGAGGCAATAATCGAATTTTAAGTAGTGTTCAAGAGAAAATTGTCCTTAAATATATAACAAGGTTGTCGAAACCCGGAGAACTTGGGGCAACTAAAGCTCTTATAAAAAGTGCGATTGACTCTCTTTTAGCCAAAGAATCACCCCCAAGAGAACCACTATCTAAAAGGTAATTTTCCATGTGGCTTAAGTCACGCAAATCTGCTTTAGGGATTCATGAGATTAAAACAAAGCCTATGGCTCAGACACGTCTTGAATGTCACTCCTCCACAGACATTAAAGAATGGTTTATTGACTACCGCAATTGAATCCGTATTCACAAAATTAGAAACGCTAAGAGAGTTTGGAATATGGATGAAACGGGTGCCAGGATTGGATGCCCTCTAGCAGAAAAGGTTATTGTACCAAATTCTGTTGGGGAGCTATACACTCGTTCCCCGAAGGACCGAGCCTCTATAACTGTGATAGAAACCATTAATGCCGCAGGGGGCTTTATTCCACCGTTTTTCATGGTCCCCGGAGAAAAACTCATGAGTAGCTGGGCACATAAGAACTTAGATGATAATTCATGGATGATTACTACCCCCAGAGGGTATATAACAAATGAAGCGATGAATGAATATCTAGACCACTTCATTCAGTATAGCAACTCGGGTCCTATCCAGCCATGGACAATGCTCCTACTAGATGGCCATACATGTCATAGAAGTGAAGAATTCTTGTTGAAAGCTGAGCGAAATAATACTCATTTGCAGGCTCTTCCCTCTCATGAAACTCATGCCCTCCAACCTTTAGATTTTGGTGTTTTCCGTCAATGGATACATTTTCAAAATAAATCAATTCTCAAAGCACTTCGAGAACTTGATTATGATTATTCAATTTCCTCTTTTTCCCGTGATATTTCGAGCTTTCGAAAAGAAGCTCTCAAAGAGAAGACTATCAAGAGCGCCTTCAAGAAGTCGGGAATGTGGCCGATTAGTAGCAAGAATGCTCTTCTATCACGATCTCGTTTTTTTGGCCAACAGGGTAATTTAATTAGACGGAAAAGGAGACATGATGAGATTGAATCCGATCAATCGACAATCCCTGAGCACGCCAATAAGAAGCTAGAGACAAACCATGAAGCTGCAATGCTAATCAAAGAGGTCAGCACTTATATTCAAGAGACTCTTGGGCCCACTTTCCCATCAGCCTAAAAAGAAGGAATAGAAGCTGCACATGAGCTACTCTTGAAAGCTGATCATCAAGAGTCTCAGCTCGTAAATCTAGAGGCTTGTGTGGCTGAACAGCGCATACGCCGCTCTAAATCCCGGAAGACTGCTCATTCAAGTGGAGGAATTAATATTGGTCAATGGAAGGCCAAAATAAGCGAAAGAGAGAGACTTGAAAGTGCTAAGGCTATAAGCAAAGCTCAACGACAGATTCAAATTACTACTAATAAAGCTCGAAGATTGCTTGTGGCAATTAGAGTATAAGCAAGAAAGAATAAAAAAGAATATTTGAAGAGCTGCGGGTTGTTACTGTTAAATTTAGAGCGATAAACTAAAGTATCTTAATTAATTATCTGGGAATCAGTCCTGGTCGTTTGACCACGATATAGGTAAAAGAGGA
>QVIK01000899.1:0-17840 GCA_003957845.1 Oidium heveae | reverse complement strand
AAGTTATTCTTAATATCCTTTAACTTTTCATTACCAGAAGATAAGCTAAGTGATGACATTTTCAATTCTATTTCCTCAATTTTTATTTTTTTTTTATTTTTTTATTTTTTTTATATTTTTTTTTGAGATCAAATAAAATCAAGCTTTGAGTTGTCTATCAACGAGAAGGTCTCGGTGAAGTTTGTTTATTTACTATTGCTGATCTGTGCACTGATCAGTGTTGGTAAAACACGAAGTATTACAATAAGTTAGCTGTCACGAAGTCAGCAAGTTCGTCACGAAGTCGATAGTTATTTATGAATATGTGTGTTCCAGTATTCTTTTTTAGTAGTTTTCCGTTTTTTCTCCTTCTCCCTCTCATCTATTCTATCTATATATCATACAAGTGTCTGTTCAACATCCCCTTTTCAATCCCTGTCAGAGTCCCAACAATAACTTTCCAGCTACCGAATAATATACTATTAATTTCGCTTATTTACCGACAAAAGCCGAAGATAGAAAGTTGTATAAAGAAGCGCAACTATAAGAACTATTAATTATCAGCTATATTTTAAATATGGGGTGTTTGACATACATAAGTTATGAAAAGTTTGCTAATTCTTAGTATGAAAAATATTCCAAATAGTGTGGCGCAAAAACCCTAAGGAAAATATTGTTGAATTAAGGGTAATTTATAATAATCGAAAAGTAGTTCCCGAAAGAGTGTATTTGACGCAACCAAATTCGAAAGAAAGAAATGATCCAAAAGAGTGTGATAGGCCGAAACCAAGTGTTGAAGAAATAGTAAGATTAGTGGAGTGAATAATTTTGGAGATAGAAGTGTTGTGTAAGATGTCTTTGTAATAGTCCAAAGAAAAAAGGTTTCAAAAGGAATGTGTCACGGTTTTCAGACAAAACGCTTATGCAATTTTGTAGATACAGTTTATTAATAATAAAACTCTAAAGAGAGAAGAATCTAATGCTACGAATAGTTACTACATATACTTGATAGAGGTGGTCTCGTCTTTCTAGAAACTTCCATGTTCTCAGCCTACCCTATCCCTGTCCAAAGATACTTATTTTAGAATATACTATTAAAATGATACACGGGGAGTATCCTACGTAGGACCCCCCGGAAAGCATATTAGTGCTTCCTACCTACGCCAACCAGCACAGGTTACAGATACTCAACATCGGCTTACCAGCCGTTACAGAGTGTGTCTATTCACATTATTAGCTGTCTATTATATTATATAAATGGAAGAGATTTTACGTACATAATTCATGATAAGTCACTAAGCCTTAGAAGTAAAAGTTGGCTAAAATGTATTGAAAATAATGTGATTTTTTGTAATCGAAAGAAAGTAGTATTCCAAAAGAGTGGGATAGGCGAAGTCGCATATATAAGAAAAAAATTGTCGAAAAGAGGGTGGAGAGTAAGAGGCGGGAATAATGGAATACTATAAAAGAGTGTGGCGAAAGAATCTAATAAAAATTGTTGAAATGAGTGAAATGATCGAAGTCATACAATATGGGGATAATGGCGAAGTGCAAGTAGCGTAGCCGAAATAATAGTAATTTATCAAAAAGAGTTTTGGCGAACAAAGCCGAATGATAGGAGATTCGATTAAGGAATGTAACTATGACATTTATTAGCTAGCTGAAATCTTTCTAATCAAGGAGGGTTATACGTACATTATTTATGATATACTTGCTAAGTTGTGGTATGAAAAAGGTTTTCGGATGAAGTGGTGAATGATTCCGAAGAATAAAAATTTCAAATCATTGTGATTTTGATAGTCAAAAGAAATAATCATTCCAAAAGGAGTGCGGTGTAAAAATTCAAAGATAGATTTTGATGACATGATTGTAATTGTTTTAAGGCGAAAAATTGTAGATTTAAAAAAAGTGTGTCCCACAATGGCAAGAAATCGGATTAAATTTTTTAGAGAATAACTATTTAAACTATTAGAAATTTTCTATATTTTAAATTTGAGGTGAATTATACGTACATACTCCATGATAAGCCTGCCAAGTTGAAAGATGAAAAGTTGGCAAAAAAAGGTAGTGGAATGATCCGATGAAAAAATTGTTGAATGGAGTGTAATTTCGATTGTCAAAGTAAAGGAAATTTCGAAAGGAGTGGGATTGTTGAGGCGAAAAGAAAAAGAAATATATCATTGAAGAGAGTGTGCGAGGTCGAAGACAAATGAACAGAAGATTGTTCAAATAAAGGCGTGGACAGAGTCGAAGAAGTGGAGGTTGTTAAAAGGAGTGTTGGTTGGCGAAGCCGAAGGAAAATCAAATATTAGAAAGAATGTAGGTTTCGAAAGTTATGGTAGAGATATAGTCCAGAAAGAGTGTGGCGGAATAATTCAGAGAAAATTTTTAATGAGTAGAGTGCAATTGTATAAAGTCGAAAGTTTGTAGTTTGTAGTTTTCCGAAAGAGTGTGGTCAATAAAGGCAACAATAACGAAAATTTTCAAAAAGAATGTCTATTTAAACTGTTAGTAACTTGCTATATTTTTAATAAGGGGAAAATTTACGTACACATATCACAATGAGTCTATTTAATCTTAGTAGGAAAAGCTGATAAGGGAGTGTTGCAGAACATCCGATAGATAAAATTGTGGAAATAAGTGTTTTTGACGTAGCCGAATTTAAAAGAAAGGAGTTATCCCAAAGAGGATGGCAGAAAAGTCTGTTAAAAAAGTTGTTGAAATGAGTGTTAGTTATGATAATCAAAAGAAAGTCGTCCTCCAAAAGGGTGTAATGAACAAAGTCGTATGTGAATAAGAAAATATCCAAAAGAATGTGGGCGGCCAAAGCCAAAGCCAAAGAAAGGAGGATGGATCAAGTAGTACAACTATGAGAACTATTAGCTATTAGCTATCAGCGACAGTTTAAATATGAGGGGAGAGGTTAACGTACATAGTTCATGGTAAATCTACTTATTTTTAAGAATAATTGTTGACAAAAGATTGTGGCGGAAATATCCAGAGAAAAAAATTCGATGAAATGAGAGTCATTTTTGAAAGTCGAAAATGGAAATAGTACAAAGGAGTGTAGCTGAGAAAACCATTAGATATCTGAAATATTTCATATTTAGGAGGGTTTTACGTACATGATCCAAAAAAAGTTTGCTAATTCGTGAGGTGGAGGGTTCCGAAGAAACAAAATCTTAAATGAGTGTTGTTTTCGATAGCTAAGAAAAATAACAAAAAGAGTGTGGCTGGAAAAATCGGAGAAAAAACTTGGTAAATGAGCGTAATTATTAAAAGTCGAGGATTGTAGATTTCCAAGAGAGTGTGGTCAGCCAAGGCAAGAAAAATGAAAATTTCCAGAGAGTGTAACTAGTAAAACTATTAACGAATAGCTTTTTTTAAAATTTGGGGAAATTTTACGAACATGTTTCATGATGAAGATATTATTTCTACATAAGAAGGTTGGCAAATGAGTGTTGTGGAATATCCTAAGGAAGAAAATGTTAAGATGAGTGTGATTTGACAATACCAATGTGTATGGAGTTGTTGGAAAGTGTTAAAATTGTAAATCTGTAATCATGCTAGCCAGTTTAGAATCGTCTGAAATACAGTCCTGAATTGAGTCTCTAATTGATTTGACTTGGTCATCTTACAGTTTGTGCTCTCTTCCGGTCCTTCACATTATTCTAAACTCATCAATACGCCTGTGAAGACTTCAAAAGCTCCTGATCTCATGGAGACTGAGATCTTCGCTGTTGATATAAAGCCGCGACGATAGGTGCAAAAATCACGAACATCAAAAAACATTTTTCAAAAACCTATTCAAAACTCATTTTTTAAGATTGCATTTGATGAAGATTGACACGACGATTCTGAAGATATAATTCTTTTCTTCATACGACAAAAATTGGTGGAGTTATTCCACTTTCAAATTTTCGATCGCGCTTCGAGGAAGAAATTTCAGTCAAATTTGCAACAATTTTCACAAACATCGCAGTTTACCACCTTTTTAACATTTTAAAATCGATATCAGATTGTAATTTACCCATTAAGATCATATCCGAGTTTTCACCACATTCACAGGCGTTGTTTTAGCATTATCGACATACCAAAATCTCAAAATGTCCCTGATCAAGGTTTAGCAAAAATATTGCAGGGTTAAAGTCACGTGACCAAAGCCCCACATAAAAATGGAGGATTGCGATATAACGATACATCTTTTCCTTCAACTTCAGACCTACCTCCTACCATACCTGAGAATCAAGAAGATACTTTTACGTCACCAGCCATTCCTCTTAAAGAAAGGGGGATATTCTTCAGCATAAAAGCAAAAGATATCGACTTATCAAAAGATCCAGGATTGGAAAGTTCGAGATGGAACAAGGAAGACGTTTCAAATATTTTGAGCAAACCAGCAATACTCAAACCGACAAACTTCACCTCCGACTTCTCTGACTTCAGCAGTGATCCAATTACACCGGACACGTTTAAAGCACCAATCCAGCCCAAACCATTGTCTCCCTTGGAGATAGGAAGGAAGCGTAACTATATGGCAACACCAATCAACGAGTACAGTCATACCAAGGCTATTCGATTGAATGATAAGATTGCAAGATTTGAAAACGAAAACAAGGAGTACACTACGGCAAAAGACGCAGTACTTGGATGTAGGGACCTATTGATCAAAGCCTACAGTCTCACAAAGAATCGAAAGACACAATCTGAGCTTCTAGATCTGCTTGAAGTATTTCGTCACTACACGGAGAAAGAAAAAGTCCAAGTTCCAATAGTCACAAATACAAGCACGAAAGAGCGGGAACAAAATGCGGTACAAACTCATAATGTGCCACCATAGCAGACAGCAAAGGAAGTCTTAACTTCAACAGGAAAGACTTTAACGCCAACAGCCTCTGAAATTGCATCAAAACAAACCAAAATGGTATCAGAGCCAAGGTGGATACCTGTTACAAGGAATGGAAAGGGGAAAAAGCCGGCAACGACAGCCAAAGCCTCAAATGATAAGTCAGGAGGGAAAATATCTAGTCAACCGTCAAGGGCGGATAAGATACTCACCATCAAGCTTCTTAAAGATGGACTTTCTATTCCAAAATACGATGCAGCAGTGGTACGAAACACCATCAACCAAAAACTAGGAAAGACCGCAATCGAGCGAGTCCACACGTCTCCTAACAAAAACATTGTTTTAACATGCCATAATTCAACTCCCGACGAGTTGTTGGAAAAGAAAGACTTGTGGACATCTGTTACCAACGGATGGTCTATTGTTGATATCCAAAAAGTTAATAACTGGCCCAAACTGGTTGTTCATGGAGTACCAGTAAACTTATCCATGAAAGAAATCAAGAATGAAATTGGAAGGCGAACCACGCTGGCTAGTGAGGAAACAGAATAAGATGCATGCTTCTTTGGTCATCTCAGTCCAAAACGAGGACCAAAAAGCCCGAATTCGAAAGTCTGGTCTTCTTATTAGCGGAACGCTACTCCGAGTCGTCAACTACCGATCTTCAACAAACAAAACACAATGTCGTAAATGCTTGAAATTCGGTCATCAAGCAACTTCTTGCAACAGACAGGCCGTATGTGCTTACTGCAACGAACCGCATCTCACATCCAGTCATTCATGTGGTATCTGCAAGTCATCTGAAGCCTACCAACACATCTCGNACTTATCCATGAAAGAAATCAAGAATGAAATTGCAGAATTCAATCAACAAATGAAATTGGAAGGCGAACCACGCTGGCTAGTGAGGAAACAGAATAAGATGCATGCTTCTTTGGTCATCTCAGTCCAAAACGAGGACCAAAAAGCCCGAATTCGAAAGTCTGGTCTTCTTATTAGCGGAACGCTACTCCGAGTCGTCAACTACCGATCTTCAACAAACAAAACACAATGTCATAAATGCTTGAAATTCGGTCATCAAGCAACTTCTTGCAACAGACAGGCCGTATGTGCTTACTGCAACGAACCGCATCTCACATCTAGTCATTCATGTGGTATCTGCAAGTCATCTGAAGCCTGCCAACACATCTCAAAAAAATGCGTCAACTGCAAGTCGAACACCCACACAGCTCTTGAGCATGAACACTGCGAATACTACAAAGCCATTTCATGATTAAAAATTTCAAAATATGCCAACACAACACTGCAAGAAGCCGCGACATTTTAAACTCTTTATTTGAAGTTGCTTTACAAGAGGAAGCAAATATTCTTCTAGTACAAGAGCCATACTTCTATTTCAACGAAGATTCGAATCAATACTGTCACATTTCTCACCATGCATACTATCCAATATTACCTATCTCCGATTTGAGCATTCGACCCCGGGTTATAACATATGTTTATCGATCTTTTCTTTTTGATATCACCTTGCGATCTGACATTAGTTCCGATCCCGATTACCAAATCTTCGAGCTTTCAATAGCGAAAGAAGACTTTTTTCTATTCCATATATACAATGAGAAGGCGACAATCGAAGGCGAGAGTCAATATACCATCCAACGGTTCTTGGACTTACCGCTTGTCATTACCAAACCCTTTTTACTTATCGGAGATCTTAACCTACACCACAATCTTTGGAACCCTACTGCAACTATTTCAAGTCCATTGGCGGTTCCATTCATCAGCTTCCTGGATTCTCAACAAGCGAAACTTCTTATTGATCCATTAGTCATTGAAGAACACGGAGGCACCTTTCACCGCACAAATACCCAATCTACTTCAATCATCGATCTTGCATTCGCTTCTAAGTTTACATATCTTGAGTGGGGAAACTGGAAATACACCGAGAGCACCGGATCAGACCACGAATCAATCACTATCGAAGCTATTATCCCTGAAAACCATAATACAATAAGCCAGCTACCTCCTAGATACAATTTCAAGAAGGCTGATTGGAAAAAATTTGAAACATCCCTACAACATTCCGAGGCTTTTTATAAGAAAAGTATAAACGATTTAATACAGACAAATGACACCAACACCGCCAACAATATTGCTCTCCTCCTACAGGAGTACATAACTACAGCAGCTAACATCTCAATTCCGAGAATGAAAGCACACAGTCGCTCAAAAGCATGGTGGACCGAAGAATTATCACAACTACGAAAGGACTTTCACCATTACCGCCGTAAAGCGAAAAAACTACAGACCACCAATGCTATTGAAGATGCTCGAGTTGTGCGAAATGTGTATTTTCGTAGTATCTCGCATACCAAATAAAAGCACTGGCATGAGTTTCTAGCCTCAGCTAAAGAAAAGATGATTTTTACTGCATTCAACTACTCTCGATCGACAAAGTATACAAGTCCACTTATTCCAGCTCTTAAGTACACGTCACACTTGACAGGCGAGCAACAACTAGCAAACACGTTTCGACAAAATGTGAAGCTCTCATAACAACGTTGTTCCCGAATAATGACAATCAATATCAAAATCAAAACTCATCGAACAGTTNGAGCAACAACTAGCAAACACGTTTTCGACAAAATGTGAAGCTCTCATAACAACGTTGTTCCCGAATAATGACAATCAATATCAAAATCAAAATCAAACCTCATCGAACAGCATGAACATAAATGACGATCCATTCACTGCTTACATAAATTCTTGGAATTGGCCTGCACTCGATCTTCAAGAGCTAATTCGTGCCATTCCTGATAAGAAAACAGCACCAGGCATTGATCGCATCGAGTGGACGATGATCAAGAAAGCTATTTTAACATCAGCTTCAATATTTCTCTCAGCCTATCGGTATCTCTTCGATAATGGCCAACATCCCGCTTGCTGGAAGGAAGCTATTGGAATTATTATACCAAAAAGAAATAAAAAAGATTACACACTCCCGAAATCATATCGTCCTATTTCTTTACTTCCATGTTTATCAAAACTACTCGAAAGATTATTCGCTAACTGACTATCTTACTTCGCTACAATAACAGATAATTTACTACATCCAACTCAGATGGTAGGTAGAAAACATCGTTCAGCCATTGATGCTGCAATGCTTCTACAAAAATTCGTAGAGAAACATCTTCAATAACAAAGGATAGTCTCTGCCTTACTCCTCGATATTCTTAGGGTGCATTTGATCGACTACGACCAGAAAAGCTGATTGAAGTACTTCACACCTTACATTTACCACGCTCCCTAATCTCTTGGGTGTCATCCTTCCTTAGTGGACGTACGATACGATTGTACTTCAACTCACAACTCAGTAAAGCTTACACAGTAAGCGGCACTCCACAAGGAAGTCCAGTATCACCAATTCTGTTTCTTCTCTCTATACGATATCTTTTTCCTAGCAAACATCAAAACAACGTTCTCCAGTTATCTTACATTGACGATATTTTGATATCAGTAGCTTCATACTCCGTCCCTAAGAATATGGCTGAGCTTCAAAAAGCAATTCAATACTTATCTCAATCAGCCGAGACATTATCCATCACCTTTGAAATGGAAAAGACTGAGCTGATACACTTCTCCAGGGGCTGGAAGTCTATTAATATGTCACTCAACATCAATGAATTGAGCTTTCACCCAGAACTGGTGGTACGTTGGCTAGGAAATTGGTTCGAACGAGCCCTCAATTACTCGACACATATTGAAAAGCGACTTCAGCTGGCTAATGGTTGTCACAGATTAACTATAGATGGCAATGAGCACATGTAGGACTTATGGTTGTTTAAAATTTTCTATGAAGAAAAAGCTAACTAAATGAAAATGAAAATTACATATATACATATTCCGTGTTCCTTCGTCAGTGTTAATCTTCTAACAACTCTCAAACGTCTATCTCTATTAACGAATACTTAAGACTAGCATTGGTAAGCTGAAAGGTGGCTCAGTCTATTTATTTATACTGTACCAATGATCCTGGATACTTGCATGACATAGTATCCTTGTAAGGAATACGGTAACCTCTCTCTATTATTAGCATTCTTATACAAGTCAATATTATGGTTTATTTCGACGCTCTCCGTCTTGTGCTGAAAAGAGCCTGCGATGGTTATCGTAGGCTGCAGCACTATCATCGGCTAAACAGCCGTCACAATAGTGCCCTTCAAAGAGTTAAAAGTCATGCATCTCCCGAGAATGGTCTCCGTCTAAACGTACTACGACAACTTTATCTCGCCTGTGTTATATCAGCCCTCGATTATGGCTCAGTACTTTGGTACGGAAAATATAGCACAGTCAGTTGACTAATAAATATCAAAAGCCCCAGAATAATGCTGTCCGTATGATCACTGGCGCATACCATGGAAGCCCTAGCAAAGCACTTGAAGTAGAAGCGGCTATTCTCCCAACAAGTGTACGCCAACCTAAACTTGCAACAACCTACTCCCTACGACTCCTTCGTCTTGAAAGTAACCATCCAATCCAGCAAGAACTATTTTCTTCTGTTCAAGGTGAGCTTTCATCAACCTCTACCACTGACTATGGTCTTATCAAATACCTCAATGATCCAAAAACACATCTTCAACGTATCGGCCGCAAACTCGCAAGTTTATCGAATAACTGGAGATATGAGCAATCTAGATCAAGTTGGACTCCACCTTGGAGCCGATGTGAAATGAACATATGTATTTCATCAGCAAATAAGGATATTGCTCTGAGACAGTAACCAAGCTGGTTGTAGATAATTCAATATAATTCAACTATATGAGGAAGGAAAAACGAATTTACAATCAACAACTATATATACATATTCTACAATCCAATTAATTGCAATACTTGCAATACCTGCAATGCCGTTTCCCCTCCTCGATGTCTAATCTGTTCAGAATAGGTTTAAAGTATCGATGCTGTGTTTCCCAACGTATTGTCTATAAATAACATTAATATATTGCCAATATTTTGTCACTGATAGTTTTTCTAATAATCAGGGATATGATGCAAGTCTCTGCCGAGATACTGGCATGTTCCCTGTTAGTGACTCGCTTAGGTAAACACCTAAGCTAAGATACGGTAAAACCGTAACAGCTCGATCAGAGCACGAATCACTTATTCAACGAATACCATCTACTGATACGATAGCGTTCACAGATGCGTCTCTGGCATCAACTACAGAAACAAAATCGAGCAGATCGAGCAGATCGAGCAGATCGAGCAGCATCGGAATCGTCATCCATCTTCTCCACTCAAGAGAAAAGAAATGTTTCTCCTCAAATCTTGGAGCATCAATAGGAATCAGTGATGCAGAGACATACGCTATTCTGAAAGCTCTGAGAACCCTTCAACTTCCACTTCCATCTTGCCAGAATTGGCATATATTCACGGACAGCAAAGTAGCTCTTCATCGTATCCGCGACGGATCCAATTACTTTTCTCATCAAGTTCGCTAAGCAACAAAAGATTTACAAGGTAAAACATACTTACACTGGTGCCCTGGCCATACAGGTATTGAAGGAAATGAAATGGCAGATCAGCTAGCAAGAAGTGCATTAAATAAAGCACCACTTAAACGCTAAGTTTATACAACACTAGCATTTTTAAAAGAACAAGCCCGATATATGATCCTCACAGCCTGAGGTCAAAATTGGGATACCGAATTACTTAGGGAAGAAGAAGGTCGAGAGGCCAGAGGCCTGGGGCGCTATTATCGACTTCAAGCACGGCGCTTAAGACCAGCTTTCTCAACTACACCATTTCACTACCAAATATACTCACGCAAAACACAAACGGCATATATTCAAGCCCGGATGGTTGTTGGAAACATGAGGGCCTATTTGAATAAAATTGGAAAAGTCAGGAACAGTTTATGCAACTTCTGTTGGAAGAATAAACAAACTGCTATTCACTTAATACTACATTATCCAGTATATAAAAGCGAGAGAGACCTAGCTTTTAAGGGAATAGAGCCAAGAAATTTAGGGGTATTATTTAATACTAGAAAAGGAAAAGAAGCAACTTTTCATTACTTGGATATTACCGGGTGTATAGCAGCACCAAAGGGTGACTAAGATTGAAGTAAAGACATGGTATAATAATATTAGACACATAATAGATACATAGGTAAAGCATATGTACATAAATTGAAATTAATAGATAGATAAGTTTCATAGCCAGATAGGCTGAATACGCAATGAATTAAAAAAAAAAAAAAAAGAAAAGAAAATCATGCTAGCGCAATTTTGTATAATATGGGCATTAGTTAAATATTGACGCTAATTAATGTACAAGGGGTAAGAAGGAAGCTAGGGTAGATATATATGTAGCATGGGTCCAAAATGTACATGGCCATGTACTAGGGGATATGACTCTAGCATGGGTATCGCCTTGGAACTAGATAGAGCAAGGGCTCATAAATTGTTGAAGCGCGCATTGACACTGAATAAACTAGTGTGAGCCCTACCACGCTAGTACGAACTAGTAGGCATTGACACTAACTCACTAGTGTGCACCTAACCGCCATTAGTGGAAATTAATATTTTGGCTGGGCGCTTAGAGTGATCGTCGGTGGAATAGTTTGGGTCTCCCACTTTTGTATTTTCCTCATTCACTTCACTTTCTCTTCTCACCAACCCTGTCACTCAACATGTATATAGTCTGGTGTTCCCACCACTTTCCTTTAACATTATCTTCATCACAATAACTTAACTTTATCTTATAAATACAATACTTATCATCAATACATTATTCTTCCATCATTCTCACGAATTATCTTTCTTGTTCACTAGTCATACCTCAAACCTTATTTATAAAATCTAATTCTATACCTCTTGGTGACTATAATTCTTTAACCTTTAAATATCGTATAGGGAATTGGAGTTAGGAGTTTTGTTTGTATATCAAATGGATTCCGCTGACTTCAATATTCAGTTTAGCAATTTTGTAATATTAAGAATTGTATCTAACACCACTCTTCGATATACTCAATTCAGTCACATTGTTGATTTTATCTTTGATCTACTTTAACTACTTCATTAAAGAAAACCCATCTAGCGTTTATTATTCGTATCTGAGACTTTTACGAGGTGACTTACAGCTTAACCTCTACTGCTTTCTGGCTTCGACTTTCAGGCAGATACCATTCATAACAGGCTGTAAACTGGGAACCTCTGTCCGATACAATAGATTCTGGAAGACCATGCAAGCGAAAAATGTCCTTATAAAACATATAAGCCGTATTTCTACTAGAAAGATCGTTACATGGAGATACATGTACTTGCTTCGTCATTCTATCAACAACCACGAACATCGAATTATATTCATTGTTGTACCAATCTTTACTTTTCGGTAAACCAAATATAAAATCCATTGCAATGTGCTACCATCGTTTAGTAGCTACTGGTAACGGGCGTAAAAGACCTTGCGTTTTTTCCGGGAATATTTAATTCGTGAACAAGTGTGGCAGTTCCTAATAAATTTTTGAACTTGTAGTAATCCATGCTAGAAAAATTTACGAGCCACTGAGGAATATGTAGACGCGGCTCCGTGTTGACCTTCTGCCGGTGGGTCATGATGAGATTGTATTATATCTGTTGGCAATGATTTATCTTTGTCACACTGAGGGACTACAATTTTACCACGATAACGAAGGATTCCGTTAAACCAAGAGCACTCAGCTAAGGAGAAATTTTGAACTCGAGCCACATTTTTATCTTCTAAGGCTTTTACTACCATTGCTAAAGATTCGTCTAATAGCATGTTTTTTCGGATGCGCTCGATAAATGAAAAGGTCAAATTACTAGTTTCTTTTTCATAATCAAGATGAATATGATTATCATTGTTTTGAACTTCTTGAAGTCCAAGGTCATTAGCTAGTATATCCGTACTATTCATACCTGGGGAAAGATTATGTGACTTTAATACACGTTGTTGCAAGAAATTTTGTAAGGAGGGATCTGGATCTCCTGGTGGACGTGAAAGAATATCTGTAGGAGTGTTGAGAACGCTTGGGCGATGTAACGGCTAGTAAGCCGAAAGCTGCCTGTAGCCTACGTTTCCCAACGTAGGCCCATTTGGAAGATTCGAGAACCTTCAGAAAGAATATCTTCAAACTTAGGTTGACCTTAAAAAGTAATGGAATATTCTGGAAGGATCTATATAGAATTATCCTAAAGAGGGTGTGTTTATAGGGATCTATTGTAGAATTATAAGTAGTCAGATAGTCTGTAGTTTAGAGGCCATAGTTTGATTGTAGAATACCATCTTTTATTTAAATGCTCAAGCTTTTCATATCTGATCTGTGACAGGCGGAAACAAATCTTAAAATTAAACCGAGAAAAAAATTCGCTCCATCGAGCCTGTCTACGACTCAGTAACTGTGACTTCATGAAGTATTCTAAGGCTTTATGATCAGTTTCAACATCAACTGGGTTTGAAGAGAACTCGAGTTCCGGTCGCCATTCTTCAAAAGCTTGGACGATGGCCAGTAATTCCTTATCGTAAATCCCATAATTAGCTTCGGCCGGGCTCATTTTTCTTGAGAAAAAGGCTACAGGTTTCCAAATTTCAGAAATATTTTCCTGCAGAAGAATTCCAGTTGTGGCTCTATCCGAAGCATCAGTTTTTAATCGTGTAGGCTTATCCCAGTCAAAGTGCTGAAGCACAACGTCACTTTTAAGCTTCGACTTAAGAGCAGCAAACGATTCTTCTTGTTTAGGACCCCACAAAAAAGGAGTATCTTTTTTGGTCAAATCAGTTAATGGTATAACTGAAGAGCCAAATTTATAGATAAAACGTCTATAAAAGTTCACAAACCCTATAAACTTCTGTAACTCTTTAACATTCTTTGGAATTGGCCAATTATCGATGACTTTGAGCTTTGAAGGGTCCAATTTGATTCCTTCGGTGGAAATTATTAAGCCAAGAAACCTAACTGATTTTTTGTGTAACGGTCTTAAAGCAAGTTGATTTTCTCAAGGTACTCAGAGCTATATACAAAAGAAAATCTTGAAGTAAAGAAGGAAGAGATGTGAGAAGAATCTCTCTTATTTATCTACATATCGGAATGTTTTCATCTCCCATTAATAAATGCAATATCAGAGGATTAATCTTGATCAGGATTCCAATCTCTTTCTTCATTTCCATCACATTTCAATCATCCTAACTTTGAAATAGGTTTTCAAAGTTATGACTCTTGAACCTAATTTATGACCTTCCGAATAGCTTCGGTTATTACATTAAGACTGTGAATATATCTCGCTTAAGAAATCATAAATCCATGCAGGGCTTCAATCCCGGCATGTTACCTTATCCTTAGTAATGATAATTGTGCACGTTAGTAGTAATTATCCATGCGCATAATCGTAATAATAATTAAAACAATTAAATGCCAAGTAAGGTTAGATGTCAGCCTAATTAAGGACAGACTCCAACCCTGTGATAAGAATTAGGCTAATGCCTAATTAAGGCCAGGCATCAAGCCTGTGATAGTTTATAAAATTCACATTTCTTGATATCAATTTGTAAGCCTGCTTCTTTAAGTGGCATCTGTCACAGGCCTGTCGCCTGGTGTAAATTAGGCTAAGGCCTAATACTCACGTGACTATTCATAGTTAGTTTCTTATATTTTCATTTACTTAATTTATCATTTAGCAGCCTAACCCTTGTCGAATCTCGAGACAAGCCGAGTTATAAATTACAAGGGTATGACTAGTAGGACCAGGGGTCCGACATGCAAGCCTTCATAATTATACGCAAGGCGCCCTGGTGGAGCATATCACATCTCATTAATCCTAACTACATTCTGGCTCAGAAGTAAATACTGCACGACGACACCTCCTGATTTTATAACCTCGTATTCAGTATCTAGATCAAATTGAAGGATTGAACGATCCGAGTGGCTCAAATATTGATATGCGTGTTAAAGTAATTTAACAGATACTACAAATGGATATGATAGAAAAAGGAGTTAGGAGTTGAGTTACCTTTTTTTTGACTTTATCACCAGGAGTGATGGGAGTCAATCATGTAGATAAATAGAAGAGTTTGTTCACACATCTCTTCTCTCTTCACTTCAAGATTTTCTTATATTTGTATATAGCTCTGAGTACTTTGAGAAAATCAATTTACTTTAAGATCCTTACAGCATCAAGACTTTCTTTACATGCTCTTGATGTTCTTCGATCGTTTTACTAAATATTAGGATATCGTCTATGTAAGCCGTACAAAATTCATCAAGATAGCCTATAAGAGTATCATTGATAAAATTTTGGAAGGAACTAGGTGCGTTAGCCAAACCAAATGGCATAACTCTATGCTCGAAGAGTTCATATCTAGTCCGAATTGCAGTGAGGTATTCATTCCCCGGAGCGATACGCATGCGATGAAATGCTGATATGACATCCAACTTGGTAAAAAACTTAGCAGAGCCTAAAACAGTTAAGATCTCATGAAATCTTGGAATAGGGTAACGATTTTTTATTGTAATTGTAACGGCTGGTAAGCCAATGATTCCCTGTAGCCTGCGCTATTAAGCTTAGGCATTGACAACAGCTCGAGTATTCTGGAGGTAATAGAAACTTTGAGAAGATTCCATGATTCTATGAAGTTCTATAAATTTCCGTATCGTTAGGAACATGAAAACACTTAGCTGGAGAATATTCTATCTAGCTATTAGAATATTCCNGTAATAGAAACTTTGAGAAGATTCCATGATTCTATGAAGTTCTATAAATTTCCGTATCGTTAGGAACATGAAAACACTTAGCTGGAGAATATTCTATCTAGCTAGTAGAATATTCTAGAAGGTTTCTATGATTATTGATCAAGAGACAATTAGTAGACTTTCGCCGTGTATAAGTAGACGTAGTTCCTGTAGATTAGATCTCCATAGTTTTAATATAAATTACCATCACTTATTCAAAAGCTCATTGCTTCAATATTTTGATCTATTACAACAACATTAGTTTCTGATGAATTTTCAAGACTCTTCATCCTTTCTTGGCATCTTCTAACTCCTTTGCAGAGTCAAGTAATTGCTGCTCCTTTTCAAGTATTTTCTTATAAGCTTTCTCCAATTATGAAGCGTTAGTGCCTTCTCCAACACTTTGTTGCGCTAGTGTTTCCACTGCCTCAAAAATAAGCTCAGGATTGTTCTGCACTTCATTTAAAAACTGTGTTGCATTTGTGACCTTTGCTAGATCACCAAGGACGTCGATAACTTCTTTTGGAAAGTCGGACATTTTGTAAGTTGATGAGATCTGAGTAGTGTCAGGGGCTGGAGCATTATCAGGACAATGATGTTATCGTAAATTCGGATAGACTTAAGCGAGGACATGGGCAAGACTCAGATCAGAATAAGGTTGATATATATAATAGTTTTCTCAAAGCTATGAGCAAGAATGAGTTCTAGATGTTACGGTTCAAATAGGAAAAGCAATGAGCATTTTAGTAAGTGACGGTAGTTTATTTTCTTTCTATGGAGAACAAACTATCTAAGTCTAAAAGGCCTTTCTTATATATTCTAATCAACTATTTTTATCTTCCAGAATCAAACATGACAACATAGATACCCGTCCTGAGACTTGATAAGAATCTGTGTCAGCAAATACTCGTATCCTATAAATAGCATATTTTATGCGTTGAATTAGAAATAGACATTGCTAAATCACACGTCAATTTTCAGGTTATTTTTAGAACCTCAATTTAGTAATTCGCTTATGCTAGCCAGCATGAGCTGCAGGTCAGCTTCGGTTTACTAACCGTTACACTAGAGAATTTCTCGTGAGCAAAACTAATGACAAGATAAGAATACAAGACTCGGATCTGATTTGATCTGAGATGGAAGGAAACTTTTTTATAAACATGAGCCTTACCAGGGTGTAAGTCGAAGCTATACCGATATTGTAATTCGATAGAAAAATACAGAAACACTTAGAATTGTACGCGATAGAACATTATCAAATATAATTGGATAGTAGCTTTACCCAATAGGAACACTCCACAACTTTAAGGGTCTTAAAGCAACGTTTATCCAACTATACTCAGAGCTATGTACAAAGAATCTTAAAGTGAAGAACAAAAAGAAGTCAGAAGGGATTCCCTTATTTATTTACAATTAAACTCCCTGACTGAGTCTCACAAGAGAGATCTTTACATGTCGTCATCATTCCAACTTAACTCTCTCTTCCACATTATTTTATTACATAAATCTTCATACAAAAGCAGATAAAAGAAAGTACGTGAAAGTATTCGTGAAGATACAGGGCTGCCTGTGATGATTGTTGACGTTATTGAGTTGTTAAAAATATCTGTGAAATTAACTCTTGAGATGTTTCGGCATCTCCGTAAGTCGTGTATGAAAATGTTATTTTAAAGAATGATGTAATTAGTAAGGCTGTGCTGTAGCCTTACTCTTTATCGGTACGATAAATAAAAATAAATAAATGCGTTGGAAATATGTCATCTAGTCTAGTCTCTGATGTCATCTAGGCTTTAGACTAGCTAACAATCAGGCCCTAGCCTGTTACATTAGGCCCCTCATTGGTTTTTTTTTTTTTCATTTTATGAATACATCAAAAGCTATGATTTCTTTAAAATCGATTTCTGGATGCCATATCGGCTTAGCGTAACCCGTCCATTTTACCAACAATTCTATTCGTTTTCCCTTTCCAATTTTCTTGGTTCTCGAATCCAGTATTTCATCAATTCCAAATTCTTCTTCGCCAGTATCTACTAAGATGCCTGGTGGTTGTGTATCGTCGGTCTTTTGAGAAGGTAACGGGTTATTCGCCGCAGGTCTAAGTAGAGAAGTATGAAATTTATTGTGAATTCCCTTAGGTGTGTCGAGCTCGTAAAAATGAGGGGAATCTGCAAAAATCTTGGTTATTGTGTATTTTGCATGTTTCCAATCCAACTTCTTTGATGATCTTTCCGTAGCTATATTTTTCATGTTTAGCCACACTTTGTC
>QVIK01000898.1:0-17860 GCA_003957845.1 Oidium heveae | reverse complement strand
TTTTTTTTTCCCATCCAGATCTATGGCATCCCGACAAATTTGGTCAATTATTATTCTGCGATCATCACTGGAGTTTTTGGCAAGTCTTAATTCTTCTGGGCGTACAGTTATGCGCTGAAGATTGAGTAAATAGTTCAACCGAGATCAACAGGAGCAGGAACGAAGCTCTAATTGATTGTTGCATTAACAAAAAATGGTTGTCCGTGAACTTTAATTACAAAATGACCACTTTTTTACATCCTGGACACAATTTCTTTTTTACAAGTTTAGATATTTCTTTTTGTGTCAGCCAAGGTGCCGGTGGTTTGGGTTTCGGACCATTGTTTCTTCCATCTCTATCACTAGCGTTGATCTTTGCAACAAGAGAGGCTAGCGAATTTAGGTCGATTTTCATACCACCCATGACCGTATCCCCTTCTTGATCGACACTACCTTGCGCGGGTGGGGCCGAAGATCTGGCAGGATTACACAAGTATTCACTTTGCAGCGCTCCACTACGACTTGCGTATTTTGTAGTTTGTGCCTCTCCCTTATGTATGAAACTTTCGCTGTTTTCCATGATAACTGCCACTCTCGTCATTATTTCTACCCAGCTCTGATAATCTTTAGCCGGCAGACTAAGGACAGGATATTTTTCGCGAAGTTTATAACTCAATACAATTTTTAGATTGTTTATTTTGATGGAGTCTGGCCATTCTCTTCCTCCAGCATATTCCAGCTGGAGTTCCCATTCTTGCAAAAATCTTCGAAAAGNATAACTCAATACAATTTTTAGATTGTTTATTTTGATGGAGTCTGGCCATTCTCTTCCTCCAGCATATTCCAGCTGGAGTTCCCATTCTTGCAAAAATCTTCGAAAAGTTTGGCTTTCGCCTTGTCTCATTGCTAGTAATTTTCGTTCGGCTTTTTGTGCCCCAACTTTATCAAAATACTCTTCATTACAAATACTTCACTTTTCCATCCAATCGAACTTTTCCTGCTCTCCACATTGAATCCAGTACCCTCGGATCCTTTGTCTTTGTGGTCCTGGAATACTTTCGTAAACCTTCATCCAGACCGCCTCGTCCGTTACTAATAAAGGTTTATAGACCGGGCACTGTGTCTTCAGCAAATAGTAAGGGGGTATCCATGATAATGAATCACCGTTCCACTTGTCGAAAGTCGCATCTTTTTTTAAACTTTTTTCTTTGCAGGCTGGCTCCGATATATCTAAATCTTGACCTTCGCTTACAGCTTTTAGGAGATATCGTGTTTGAGGTGATGCATTCCCCGGTGCTACCAACAAGTTCGAAATTAAATTAATATCTTCAGACGGAAAGAGTTGATTTCGTTAAGAAGAGGGTATTTTTTTATCAGGCAATTCTATATCGAACATTGGTTCGTGTTGATTGGAGTTGAGATATTCTGTTGCTGAGTAACATTCAAACGATATGACAGATACAACCGATGCTGTTTAAGATGACTTGTTGCTAGTAGGTACACCGTATCTCATACACTAACTTAATAATTATAATATAACATTAAAGAGATTTTTTAGGATATGTTGTAAGATCAATTGTTACGGGTTAAACCCTGAATGAAAGAGAGGTTGCGCCAGTACTAATTTCACATTCGCTTAATAGCGTCATCGGAAAGAAACAGGTTTGCAAAGTAAGAATGGAATGAAAGGCAATATGATGTAATAGATCCTCTGGGAAGGAGCTATGTAGAATTATACAGTGTAGATTAGATCTCGTTAGAATCTGGTGGAGTGGAAACATGTGGGAGTTTCGTCGATCATTGTAGTAACTCATAGAAGACGGCGTTAGCATGTATTTAAGGAAAGGATATTTCCACAAGTTAGTTCTGTAGACTTATATAATAAACTGATTTTACTGGACCTGCTTTGTCGTATATCGATAACAGTTGATCCGGCGACATCAATTGATTTTTTTAAGAAACAGAGCAAGTCTAGTACGTCTTCAGTTTATCCTAAAAATCTAGAGAAATAAGTTACAACTAGAGTTCTAATTTATTTGCAATGAATACAATATTCTTTAAATTTCCAGATAGGCAATCTATGTTGATTAGTTCTATCCGAATCCATATGTTTCAACCCATTTTGGCATCGTCAAAATGATCATCAGGGGTTTAACCAGTAACAATAGATTCAGTTACCTAGTATGTCAGTCAAGTCGATTTTATTGTTTTGGTGATAGCTTAGAGGGCTGGGCTAAAAGCTGGTGACAGTAGCAATGGAGCTCGTTTGGTAGTGGTGCCGAAGATTTATATTTTCGACAACTTCTGATCCCTACCATTTCCCATCTACAAGGGATTGACCGGAAGCTGACGTATTTCCTTCGATTTTCTTCGATTTTCTTCATATTTTGTATAGATTTTGCGAGTCTCTCCTAGTCTATTTTTTGTTGATGTGATCCAGTTGCTCGCCCGCAGACCCGTCCTCTTGAAAATCGTTGACTAAAGTCTAGGAGAGGAAAGCGAGTCTGATGTGCCTGATAAATTAGGCCACAGTAAATAAACCCAGTTTGTAGCACTGTTCGTTATACAGGGATATCTAAAGGTATAGCGATTATTACGATCTACAGGATAAGCTGTTTACGGTAAGACAATGGAATGGACATGGTAGCTGGTTACTAGTTACTGGTTACTGGTTCTAGGAAGTCACTGTAGATAGAATATTCTAGTAAGGCAATACAGAGGAGAAAACTGGGGACTTTACTGTATTGAAGTTAGTAATTCACCTCGGTAACTTAGATATTATAAATTGAACCATACTCATGATCTTTTAAGTCATAGACTATATCTTTTGCATTCAATCTTCACACCTCTGTAACTTTAAGCATACAAGTCTTTCTATTCCTGCTCATAGCCTCATAATAACAGAGTTCGATATGTTGAGCAAACATAGCGGGATGGTGTAAATATTGATATGGTTGTTGCAGCTTCTAGCTCCCGGTAAGCTCAGTGCTCGACGAATGCAGAGAATCTTGAAGAAGATCCTACAATCGAGAAGGTGGCTTGCAAGCATCACTATTTTATCGAATAGATAGTTAGAGGGACTAAAGTTACAATCATCAATAACCTTCGAACAATAAGTGGCTTTCGAATAATCTCATAATCAAGTATTTCTATCACGACGTTGTTTACATTCAATTATTAATTATTAATTATTAATTAAGTGGTCGTATCCCTATCTATGACAAGGTAATTGTAGCATTGATATTATGTAGCATGAATTACGTCAAATAATAGCCTAAATTTATCCATTGCATATCTGCCCTTCGTTTCTTCGTTTAGGAAATTCACTAAAACACGGTCAAACCGTGACATTTAGACATAGGTTAAAACTAAATTAAAGGAAATACTAAATAGTTCAGATTGCTTCGGCAATGATATAGAGTAAGTGGGTATGTGCATAATACACAGGCTACGCCGTACCGTGACACCAAGCTCATATTCATGTCTAGGCTTTTCTATTTGTACGCCAATCAGGCATCATTTATCGTCTTATTGGTCTCGAGCATTTTTGTTTTTTGTTTTCTCGCAAAATTGATCTATGTGCTATAAATCCGGTGAAATCGAATCAAAGAGATTATATCACGTGGATTCGTCTTTGTAATATATTTCCTATCGGGTGGTGTTGACAACTTGTCAATATTCGCATCTCTGATCTCACCCAATTAGATCAAAGCACACATACTCCCCTTGTAAACTTTGCATCCTACCTCTTTGCGAGCTGCAAGCAAGGCTTGAGTAGGCCGCTAGATTTCATTGAGGCTTAACATTCCTTGGTGCTTATCATTTAGTAGCTCTAAGTTCCCGTTCATCAAGAGCAAGGCTGTGAGTTGCGACAAGAAGAACGACGTATTAGGGCCTGTCAGAGTTGAAATTTCGAGTCCTCTACAGTTGTCTAGACTTGATATTAGATAGAAGTTCTCAATTACTCACTGATAGGAGAGACAAATGGATAAGGTACATTATTATTTAATTTTTATTAATGTTAAATAGGTTAATAGTGATGGTGATGTAGGATTTAGAAATAAAATATCCTGGTTGTCAGATCAAAAATTGCGTATTACTGTCCCTCACCCTGTAGTAGGTACGACAATAGGGTGAAGTGGGACTATGACCTACAGAGCAAATACTCGTTCAGTTCCACATAGTTGTAAAGCATTCGAATTATAGCCCTGACCGCCCCTCTTATAACTTCCCGTATACAAGTTGTCTTTATAGATGACTTATCACGTATAGAGCCAGATACGTTGTCTGTGCCGCGGTGCTCACTTGAGGCCGTCTTTCCGAATTTATCTGGAACGGGCACGATTGACTTCAAAGCTCTAGTACCTGAAAAATCCTTGCCCAGCTATTTTTGCATCTTGAAGAGAGAGATAAAGTCGCGTTTAGTGGAATTTAAAAGCCCATAGAGTAGGTATCTAAGCTGCCTGTTTTCAAAGTGCGTATCAGAGTTCTTGTAATGTCAAGGTAATAAATATTACGACAAGCACCAGTATAAGTTTGCCAAAAATCTCATCTCTACAACTACTAATTCCTTTTGCTACCCTTCAAGCCTAGAACTTAGACCTGTTCGTCTCTTTGACGCCTTTTGCATAAGCTTTCAAAAGTAGTACCTTTTTAGCTCCTGCTTATTCAGAGCGTTTAATCAGTGTTCAAGCTATCTTCTTGGTAGGTATCATCAATTGCCTTGATTCCACTCGTATCATATGGTTTACCTTTGAAGGTAATCAAAAGGTATCCCTAGACTCTATTTTCATTCAAATGACGATATGAGTGTAGTAAATATAGCTGGTTACTTTGAAGCAATGGCTTTAGTAGCTAAAAAAATAACAAACCCTCTGAAAATACGCTAGTATTTGTGTAGGACTGCTTAATATCAGAAATTACCGCAATTAAGGCCTTATCATAGATCTCGTCTTTGATAAAGGTACAATTTTATAGCACATAACAGTTTTCAATAACGCGACGTTTAGGCTATCGTCGAGCTTCACAAATGACTGAACGAATTCTACAAATTAATCATAGTTTTAAAAATTAAAATCCTATCCTAAAAATTAGTTATGAAACCACTTGCAGACGTTGCAGACGTTGCGACTTCAGATTGAGATCTACTATTGAAGATAGCTCTAAATCAATCAAAACAATTAGATAAATGAGATGGTGGTCTAAGAAACTTTGGGATTTAATGGTAACGGTGATGAGGGTCCTTATCAAGCGGGAAAAATCACATCATATACAAGAGGCAAAAAAGTATATGTACAGGGTATCTCACTATCAAACAAATCATATGTTAAAGATAACTCAAACTATCCGTTATTGAACTCCATGGCTGTATCTTTACATAATTTCTTTAAATAAAAATTATGAAGATCCGCTAGAATCTTGTGCTTCATTACTATTCGATTTACTAAGGCTTGCATTTCTGTTTGCAGCCAATTGCCACGAAGGAATAGATGCCTTGCCCTTATTATAAAGTTTGTGAGGTTGACCCTGGGGTTGACCCTGGGGTTTTGGTTGGGAGCTGTTTTTACTTACTGGTTGATCACTTGAAGATTCTGATGATCTGTTTTCAGTTTCAGTAAGTGACGTATCAGGTGAAGCAGTCCGGACTTCAGGATCTTGAGTAGTTGGTCCAGACGTCGAATCTCTTACAAGTGGATTTGAATTTTTTGAGACTGAAGAATTTATTCTTTGGCTCAATAATAATTTCAGACTCTTGAGTTCTGTATTGAGCTCTTTAAGTTGTGCATCGGCAATCTCTTTCTGCTCTTCCATAGCTTTTGGAATTAAATGTCTAAGACCGTGGATTTCATCAGTTATCCGCCTAGATTCTTCTTCTCTTCGTCGACAAGAAGACTTAAGATTACTTAGTGTGGTCTCAACCTCAGTCAAAGCAACATCTAATTTCGTAGTTCGGGACTGTTCTGATTCCTTCAATTCTTCTGTATCCTTTGCCAGCTGATCTAAAAGAGAAAATACTCTTTCAAAACTTTCATCAATGGCCTTTTTATCTTGTTCTATTTGTGGCGCAGTTGGAGGCGCTATCATTGGATATACATAGCGCTAAACCTTAGATTAACTCTTCTCTTAATACCTTAAGCCACTGGAGTTTGTAATTTATACCTTTATCAATATGTACAGGCCATATCCCATGCTACTCATGACAGTTGTTGCTATAAACCAATCTCTCCAATCTCTCCTAGGCGGTGGTGCTGACTGCCATGGAATCTGTTGATATCTTCCATGTACAGGAGTTGGTTGTACGGTTTGTTGATGAATATTATGATTTGTATATGTTGGAAAATTTGCATCATTACTAGCTCTTGCCAATGCTACATCAATTTCTTGATTGGTTAAGTTTTTTGAATGAAGGAAAGCAATTCGGTTTTCAATCGGTGATCCCGCTACATTTGGATCCTGAAGAACTATTTACAGAGTAAGGTAACGTTGATATAGCAGTGAATATCTAGTCTTACAGTTCACCTTTTTTTATTAGTAATTTGATTAGTACTGACACATTTGATACTCACTGCTGAGGCAACTATATTTTCACGTATAGTCATTGTGTGAATTGCAAGGGTTCTGTTTCAATGCTGTCCCATGAGAGGATATTAGTGGTTGAGGGCTTATCAGTGCTATGATATCTTCACGAGAAGTAAATTATGATGATGTTCGCAGATTTTATTGCTCAATATCTTAATGTCTTAATGTTTTTGTTTTGATTATGTAGGGATAGGTTGTGTCTTGTTTTACGCATATGGACTCCTTCAGAAGCCTAGCATCCTTACTAACCAGATTTGGAATGACGACTTGCAATTTGGATGGTAATTGCCAATCGGTCAACAGATAGAGTTCAATCTTGCATTTTACAAAGGCCACAAATTCTACTGACTTATAATTACTGTTTCAATGTAATTTTTGAAAATTTACAAAATTGACGAGAAATTTTCTGGTTAGGAGTACATATTTTCTTCATTACACTTCGCTTTATTCATGGAAAAGCACCCAATCACGTGCTCGTCGCTAGATGGTAACCAAGATTGTTGTTGAATTAAATTGAATAAAGGCCACCGGTATAGCCATACTTCACTCAACATCCTCCGCCTTTTTTGTAAAATTCAATTCTACAAAGCGCGCATTCGCGATATGTGAACACCTTAATTAACGTTCTTATACTATATATGCTACATGCATAATTCACTATCATATTTCTAACAAGTATTTAATGATCTAAAGGATAAGAATACACACGGTATTGAGAAAGAGATAAAGGAGTATCTACAGTAACATATTTAAACCTCATTAATTATTAACATGGAAATCACGCACTATGGATACATCTAAGGACAAGACAGCTGGGTGAAGAAAATTTGGTTAAGTGATATTCTTGTTCTCCGTGGTATATGGTGTGTATAGTAAAAAAAACATTGTTACAGTGTTCACGCATCGCAAAAGCATGAATATGAAGATTTGTAGAAATGAATTTGATAAAGAAAGTGAAGGGTTTAGAGAGGAGTGTGGCTGTACCGAAAAGGGGGTGTAGTGTAGCTATACTGGTGGCCTAAATTAATTGTAGCACTTTCCTAGTAATGTCAACCATTGTCCATCACATTTGCGCTGCTTATATCGACCTTGCTAGCACATTTGTAGAGTTCAAAATTGAAGTATCATTCATTAGATAGACTTCTCTGAGCTCGTTCCTTCCACGACAGTATAGTCTACAAGTTAAATTATCCCTGCACTTTTTACTATATTAGAATAGAAGTCGTATGGAAGAGAGCGGATTAAAGCTTTGATTGACGTGAACTTGAAACGCGCTGGAAGCTATTCGAGTTTAAGGCGTAACGACGAGATTAGCGTCACAATAGATTAGGATTTAATATTAGAACCATCTGCGGGTATAGATAAATTTTCAGACTTACTAATAGGCTATATGCTATATGACTTGCAATTACAAAACTTAGTGGTATTTTGAATCGTAGGCGAAATTGCCCGGGAATTTGAAATTCCCTGTGAAGATTTATCATGAGAATTTAATTCACATGATATTTGAGGCCCTAAATCACAATAAATTTATATAAATTTATTTATCATGGTTGAGAGAATTTTCAATACCAAATCTGCACTTTATAGAATTTGCCAGCGAAAGAAAAGTGTTTCGAATGTAACGACAAGGATATAGTAAATGGGGTGTTTTTAAAAATTTAAAATAGTAAATTTAGAAGCTCCAATGTATCGTGTTTCAGCCCTTTTTCACCTTAAAAATTGCATATTATGACAAAAAAGAACATGTTATGTTTATCTTCAATTTAGGGAAGTAAATTGGACAAAAAATGGTGGTGATATGCCACCATCAGTCTGAAGAATAGATTAATCTGTAGATTTTAGTAGGACCATTGATTACAAATACTCACGTAAAAAGTCTAATCCCTGAGTAACTATTTCTTGAGCAAATTTGTCTAGGATTCGAAATTCAAGTCCGAGGGGCCCTATTGGCTTCAGCCAAGGCCTGAAAAGAGATTTCTCATGTGATAATACTTCGAAACTTAGATCAATAATATTAGCTACTTAACTTCATCTTTTGTTTTACAATAAACTTAAAAGCCATGTTCTATAAAAATTTACCATTCACATCAATTCCGTCTGCCAATGAGTGAATGGGTTTTATGCTAGGATCATGGGGGCTACAAAACGAATATTTGGGTACGTCGTACCGATCAGGTACATAGAAACAATTTATCCAAACATTTTCAATCTTTGGCTTTAAACTCAGAAAGTATTTTTATTTCGATAAGCAAGAAATACAATTCATTACACGTGAACTATAATGTCTGATAAATCATCACTTTCACTGAAGTTCTGGGCTCCTATAGTACCTAAGGTAATGAAAACAGGTCTACGACATGTACTCAAACGTTCAGAGCAATCAAAGTATTGGGATTTACGCACTGCGATAACTGTTCGGATTTATGATATCGTCTTCAATGAATTACCACCCAATACCGTAACCAATATGCAAAATCGCACTTTGAAAGATCCTGGGATTAAGGGGAATGTTTGGATAAGCAAAGTAAAGCTTCCATCACCACCCGAAGATAGTATCAGACAGGTTTTATTCAGTACCATTGAAAAATTGAAGAAGCCTGAGGAAGCATCTGGAGGATACACTGAGCCGGAACTAATTCCAGTGGAAGGGGAATGGACAGGCTATCGTGCCAACGCGTCTGCGAAGACACCTGAATTGGAAATCTCAGAAGAAAAAAAGTATGAAGAAATGATGCGCGAGGTGACCTCAAAAACTACAATATTATACATCCACGGCGGTGCTCTTTTCCTCTGTGATCCAATTACTCATCGTAACGTGAACCAAAAGTTAGCAAAACTTACTGGAGGTCGCACCTTTTCGGTACGATATCGTTTGGCACCTAAACATCCTTTTCCTGCCGCACTTCTCGACGTACTTTTTGCATACTTGTCACTCCTCTACCCACCACCAGGTTCGCTCCATACACCAGTATCTCCATCAGATATCGTTATCGCAGGTGATAGTGCAGGAGGTAATCTAAGCTTTGCGCTTCTTCAATTTATCCTTGAATTACAACGAAGTTCATTGAAGATATCATGGTATGGAGAGGAACGAGATTTACCGATACCAGCAGGAGTAGCAACGTCTAGTCCATGGCTCGATATCACATCAAGCATGCCATCATTCAAAAATAATCAAAAATTTGACTATTTACCGAAGCACGATGCAGAATTTAAAAAATGTAGTATCTGGCCTGCGGACCCACCTCGAAAGCATCTGTACGTAAATGATCCATTATATGCACACCCACTAGTATCTCCACTAGTTGCAAAGAATTGGAACGGAAGCTGTCCGATTTATATTGCTACTGGATGGGAGACTTTAGCAGATGAAGATAAAATAAGCGCTATGAATATAGCAAATCAAGGCGTCAAAGTAATATTTGAAGAATATGAAGCCATGCCACATTGTTTTGGAATAGTATTGCCAAAGCTATCTGGATCAGATTTGTTTTTCCAAAATTGGGCACGTAATATTACACTCATGGTGGATCGCCCTAACGATCTGGTAACTAACGGAACTTTGATTAAAGCTAAAACCTTGGCAACTGAACCATTAGACGTACTTGGATTGAGTACTTTGACCTATGAAAAAGCTGTGGAAATCATTACCGAGAAAATAACTAAGAGCAACACGAAATCTAGTTAAAACTGATCTAGAAGCACATCTGTAGTTAATAGGTTGAAGTTTAAGAGGTCATTTTTCTTTCTTATATGACTGATATTAATATTTTATCGAATTGTCTGTATCCTTTTTCGGTGTGATTCATCTGAAGTTGAACTTCAATGTTTTGAGAAAACAATTTTAAAACACTAAGGAATTTTTGTTACTTCAGGATAAAAGAATTTTCTTTATTAACTTTCTTACGTATTTGATTTTTACAGCAAAATCAATGTAAAAAACCGGTCAACTCTAGGCACCAGCCAATTAAAATTGTATATCAAAAAAAATATTAAGCTATCATAAAAATCCGCTAAATTTTAATTTAAAAAAAGAAATGAATTTTCTAGACTTTAAGTTCGTACGTACGTCGGAACATGTCGTCAACGCTAGAAAGGTAGTAAACATTTTGGGCAATGGTCTCAATACTACCCGATGGTGTGTAATTTTTTTGCAGATGAGCCTTTTTGCGTAGTTCGCACATCTTGATAGAAAAAAGGTATTAGTATCTCGTACACTTCGAGCAAAAGGTGGGTTGGGGAAATGCAAATTCCACTTACCTGATCATAAACCGTGGGTGCAACCGTTTTTCTCGCGGCAAGTCTCGCTGTTAAGTTTAAAACTTTTTTTATTTTTTCAGTTGAACCAACAATTTTGCAAGAGAAGAGACTAGATGCTAAACCGCTTCCATAGCTGAAAATACCTATACGTTTCCCTTGTAGAGTGGCACTATCGATATTGCTTAATAAACTGACTAAGCCACTGTAAACACTAGCAGTATACATGTTACCACACATGGTAGGAGCTTCTATGCTCGGCAAGACACGCTCATTGAAACGTTTTTTGGTCAATGCCATAAAGGTTTTCTCTATCATCTTGTCAGTTAGAGAAGTATTATAGTCCATGTCCTTAAATTCAGCAGGAACTTCGGCAAATATCTCTGCACTCGGACAAAGGAGAAAGTCATTGTAAAGCAACCGTGCGTATGATTTTGCAACGAGTTTGCAAGTTGGGGCATGAAAAATCATGTAGTTAAAACGATCAAGAGGGGTCTTTAGGGTCTCATGTCTGCTGTTGCCATTAGTATGTCCATTGGAGAGAGATTTTAAGTCATTTTCTCGTTTATTGTATGCTTTATAACATGCGTCAACAGCTTCAGTGTAACATTTGATTGAAAAATGACCATCTACAACCGGATATTCACTGGTAAGATCTGGCTTGTAGAAATCATATGCATGCTGCATATAAGAGCCACGGAGTCCAGGCTCGACGACCAATGGAGCATTAGGCCCAATTAGAAGCGCAACAGCTCCTGCGCCACCTGTTGGTCGCGCAGAACCTTTAGCATATAGCGCGATGTCACCCGCAATTACAATTGCGTCTCTTCCATCCCACGCTGAAGACTCAATCCAATTTAATGCATTGAAGACAGCATTAGTGCCACCATAGCAAGCGTTTATTGTGTCAACACCTTCAATGTTGGTATTATTGGCAAATAATTGCATAAGAACGGACTTTACAGACTTTGATTTATCCAGAAGAGTCTCGGTACCAACCTCCAAACGCCCAATTGAATTGACATCAATCTCATATTTCTTTATCAGATTGGAGCACACGCTGAGCGCAATTGAGTAGATATCTATCAAATATTAGCTATTTTCTGGGAAAGAGCCGACGCTAGGGCCTATTACCTTCCCTGTCATCACAGAAGCTCATTTTTGTTTGGCCAAGACCGATAGTATATTTTCCTTCACTAACGCCATCAAATTTTTCTAATTCTGCTTGATCAACACACTTTACTAAATTGTTAGTGGAAATTGAGACACGTATTTGGCATATTAGAAAGATAAAATACGTACTTGACTAGGAAAATAAATCTCGATGGCTTTTATGCCAATATTGACTGGGCGAGTAGACATGAGGAGGTATTAATTTTTATATACAAAAAAAAAATAGGAAAGTGAATAGAAGAAGGAGAAAATATACAGGGAGATAGATTCTTTAAAACAATGGGCAGGAGAGTTAAGAGTTATAGAGATTCGATTTATGATCGGATGGCAAGTCTCCGAGGATGGATAGACTTTTTTTTTTCTCTGCAGTTATCTGGGTACAACTTGATAGTTTTGATGGAAAGAAAAATTTAATATACACCTCAACTGAACTCATATGGGATAATTAAAGTAGTTAAATAATAGCTAGGGAAGGAAAGACATTAATCTAGAAAATCCATGTAAGTAAGTAATTTCTCAGTTTTTCCCACAAAAAAAATAAATACCTAGCCCCTGTTAGGCTTCTCACATTTGGAAAAAAAATGTGTAAAAGCGACTTTATTCAACAAATACCCAGAGCCCGAAGCCAAGAGATGAGAAACCCTAATTGATTTAACTGATGCCATTACCGATACTATGCGCTGTTCACTACATAAGCAAACAGACGCGATCCTCATATCTAATTGTGTTTTGCTGCATCCAACGATCGCGCACAATTAGAGTTTATGAAGGATGACTTCACATGAATTTCAAGCACGATTAGTAATCAAATTTCACACGAAAGGTCCAATTATTATTAATGTTCGGATTCAAAGCCCAAATATCATCACCTATTAAGTAACATAGTGGCCATTTAAAATTTAAAATGATTATCTAGTTTTAAAAATAAGAATTTGATATACATACAGGGGAGAGAAGGTTGTGAAGAAAATAAAAACCAATGATATTTCAGCGCTTGGTAAAATGATAGAAAACCACGTAACTTTTTTTTCTTCTTCATTTATAAACTTGAAACTATGATAATAGATGGGGTGAAAATGAAAGCTGCAGCTATATTATTTAACAACGATTTAATTGAGCAAACTCTGATAGAAGTATGGTGATAAATATCTAAACATGCTGTGAATCTGAATTTGAAAAGAATTGGGGTTTAAATCGTAAATAAAATTTATAAATAGTTATTATGTATACACATTTACATTTATAACGCCAAATGAGACTAATATTAGTAACTCGGATACTCTTTCTCAGCGGGATTACTAAACGAAGAAACGAAGGGCAGATATGCAATGGATAAATTTAGGCTATTATTTGACGTAATTCATGCTACATAATATCAATGCTACAATTACCTTGTCATANCTAAACGAAGAAACGAAGGGCAGATATGCAATGGATAAATTTAGGCTATTATTTGACGTAATTCATGCTACATAATATCAATGCTACAATTACCTTGTCATAGATAGGGATACGACCACTTAATTAATAATTAATAATTAATAATTGAATGTAAACAACGTCGTGATAGAAATACTTGATTATGAGATTATTCGAAAGCCACTTATTGTTCGAAGGTTATTGATGATTGTAACTTTAGTCCCTCTAACTATCTATTCGATAAAATAGTGATGCTTGCAAGCCACCTTCTCGATTGTAGGATCTTCTTCAAGATTCTCTGCATTCGTCGAGCACTGAGCTTACCGGGAGCTAGAAGCTGCAACAACCATATCAATATTTACACCATCCCGCTATGTTTGCTCAACATATCGAACTCTGTTATTATGAGGCTATGAGCAGGAATAGAAAGACTTGTATGCTTAAAGTTACAGAGGTGTGAAGATTGAATGCAAAAGATATAGTCTATGACTTAAAAGATCATGAGTATGGTTCAATTTATAATATCTAAGTTACCGAGGTGAATTACTAACTTCAATACAGTAAAGTCCCCAGTTTTCTCCTCTGTATTGCCTTACTAGAATATTCTATCTACAGTGACTTCCTAGAACCAGTAACCAGTAACTAGTAACCAGCTACCATGTCCATTCCATTGTCTTACCGTAAACAGCTTATCCTGTAGATCGTAATAATCGCTATACCTTTAGATATCCCTGTATAACGAACAGTGCTACAAACTGGGTTTATTTACTGTGGCCTAATTTATCAGGCACATCAGACTCGCTTTCCTCTCTTAGACTTTAGTCAACGATTTTCAAGAGGACGGGTCTGCGGGCGAGCAACTGGATCACATCAACAAAAAATAGACTAGGAGAGACTCGCAAAATCTATACAAAATATGAAGAAAATCGAAGAAAATCGAAGGAAATACGTCAGCTTCCGGTCAATCCCTTGTAGATGGGAAATGGTAGGGATCAGAAGTTGTCGAAAATATAAATCTTCGGCACCACTACCAAACGAGCTCCATTGCTACTGTCACCAGCTTTTAGCCCAGCCCTCTAAGCTATCACCAAAACAATAAAATCGACTTGACTGACATTCTAGGTAACTGAATCTATAGGCTATAAATACTGGGTTAAGTGGGAATTTTAAAAGGTTTTTTCTTAGACTTGCATGAATGGTTCTCACAAATACTAGGGGGCAGACATACGACTTTAAAGAATCTCTAATTCTAACGATGAATAGCAGAAGCTTAGCTTGTAAGTTTCATAAATTTAGGGTACATTAGATACAGGCTTATTTTATTCGATTTGGATAAAAGTTGAAGAAAGTGTGAGTCTTCACAGAATGATGAGTGTTAAGAAGGTTCTAAATCTGCTGGGGGACAGTTTTATTACATCATCAAGAAAGTATTACATAATATGAAAAGTAGGGTAATCGGCCATCTTATTGTCGTTCTTAGTCAAGGTTTATAGGAAAGCATTTTACAGGGATCTTGAATAAACTTTCTGTTGTCCTAAGCAACGGTGACGATGCTAAGGTAGGTCCAGTCAATTAAAAATATGAGTTTTGATAGGGGTAGTATAATTAGTTCAGGCCTAATAATAAAACTATAGTAGCTTTACCTTTAGTGTATTAGCAGGCAAATTTGAGGCATACAACCTGATCAACCCCAGCATAGTGTTCTCATGTAGCGAGCATTTTTATTACCATTGGGATTTCAGTAAAAAATGCACTAGGATAATAATCTATCACTCGTGAAAATTATATTAGAATTATATTTAGAGAGGAATCATCTCTCAGAGCTCCTTCTAAATTTTTTTATATAACCAGCCTACCCTTATAAACGAATTTGGAAAGCAATGAATTATGTTTTCAAAGGGTAGTTACGGCTACTTCTGCTTTGACCTTACCTGTAGCATGCTGAGCATGTAGGTAAATTTCGCTGAGGTGTTTCCTCACCCGTCGATAAGGTGTGCTCCGTTTGGGATAACTGTAAATTCGCAGCAACCACCGGACAGCCCGTATCGGATGAAGAAGTGGCTGCAATGTGCTGTCGTGCTCCCAATACTAATGCTCGTGAAAATCTGATGGTGTGAGACCCCCAGAAATCTTTTTAATATCACATATATGGGCACGGGGTAGCCCCATACTACGCTTGAAGCTACCTGTACAAGGCTGCAGAGGTAACGACACAATTTTAAAATGTTGCTATACAAGACGTATTGCATGCCAATTAAAAACTTCAAAATAGCCATAATAAAGCTTTTGGTCAATATATATTGGAATTCGATCTCGCAGTACAGTTGTTCTAGCCGAGACTGCAGCAACTTGGTTTATTACAGCAGCCTCGATTTGAATCCATATCAAGCACAAGTCTCCGCTACTTCTTTTCCTCCAAGAAAACGTTTAATGTAAGCATGTGCACCTTCAGCTCGAGAAGTTGCTAGTATCCCGAAGTGCATATGCTTATTTCTACAGGCACTGACTAAACGATCTTGTTGGCCGGGCTTTAAACATTCTTTCTTAATATATGCGACGCACTGTTGAGTTCCAGATATTGAATATTAAGCCTGAAAATCAAGCCATCGATCATTTGATTTCTCGATCGTATCCGCCTGAATGACATCACGCCAAGCAGCCTCAAATCCTGGCCAGTCTTCAGGTCCAACTATACTCTTGCAATTTGAAAGGACACACTTATTGACATGCCAGATACAAAGAAATGAGGGTATGTTCGGAAATATGACAACTGCCGCATTCTTTTGTACTTGGTCACCATCCATAACCATTAAGGAAGGGTTGATTCCAAGCTTTTGGAAACGCCGGAATGCCCATATAAAATCTTGCAAAGATTATTTGATAGATGTAAAGAAAGAATTTAGGGATCGGAAAAGTTGATCGTTGAAAGGAAAGACTAGGAATAAGTGGCTAAAATTGATTAAGTAGCTAAATCGCAAACCTTGCTGCTCTCACGACATTTTCATCCGGTAGATGTACTCCCTAAATTCCCGACTTCTGCAGTCAACAGCAGATTTCAGATAAGGGTAAATGTAGCTATCTCAAAAGCCATTTGCCATACATCGATTTGAAGCAACGACGCAAAACTCGAGGTGATAGCGGAATGGACCAAATCGAATTGAAAAGGAAGAATATATACATCAGATAAGAATGATAAATAGATCAAGTGCAATGGGTAGATTTAAGGAAGCGCTTTCAATAGATCCTAGTTTTGATATCCAGTTTTCTACAACAGATACGGCAGGCATTCAAAAAAAAAAAAAAAAATCATCACATCATCTATCTATCACATTAACCACAGATTGAATGAACAGAAAACACATCCGCAGAGTATAAATCATGTTGATTCGTTCATAAAATTTGTGCATGACACGCCACTCAGCAAATCGAACACTAGACTATCGATCTAATCTCACAGCACATCTTCAGTGTCTGTATATCAAGTCCTATTTGCATGGCTTGAGGGAGAGCGTTAAAATTCCTTTCCTAGTCAGCGATCCATGTAAATAGTTAGTCTGTTTCATGTAAGCGAATGTAGAAATAGAAGTTTTGGTAACAGTTGTAGTAAGATAATCAATCTGACCCGTTTACAATGGCCTGGATTCTCTTGGAGAATATTTTTTTCTCAAGGCTTCCATCTTCATATTATTAATAATCTCGTTTTTTCCATCTTCTCGTAATATCTATGAATCAACTTGTTAACTATCATCCTAGCTCGATCTTAGGGGCACTACGATTCATAATAATACGAAATATACATAAGTTTTGTGATGCCCATACTTGAATCGAGGAATATAGCTCATCCCTTGAGTTGAATATAGCCTCTAGAGGCAATGGCATGGATGTAACAGATGATGAGGTTTCTTCCGATAAGGGGTAAGTAGTAGCGGGAGCTATTTACACAAGATAACGTTGCTAGGCAACGAAATAATAATTTGTTGACTAATACACTTTGAGCCTACATCATGGGGTAAGTGTAAAACTACTCATGAAGCTAAGCTTATTCAGATCAGAAACACATTCCCCGCCTACCACCTACCGCCTACCACCTACCACCTACCACCTACCACCTACCACCTACCACCTCTCTCTATTCACTATAAACTTCACTTCCGCTACTCGATCGACACAAATTTGACGCACTATTTGGATTTACCTATAACCTTTGTGACGGCGTCAAGAAAGGACTTGTAATTTTTTTTCAAATATGCATGATCAGGTTATGCATTAAGTAAACTCAATATCTGGGATTAATTAGTTATTCTAATTGATTAAATATTTTAATTTGTTACCTATTCGCTTAAGGTACAATTATTTATGGGGAAATGTTATTTGCCCCCTCCAAGAAAATTAAATGCCCCCCCCCCCCACTTTGCACAAATCTGGACCTTTTAGATTCATTGATTGGCAC
>QVIK01000897.1:0-17874 GCA_003957845.1 Oidium heveae | reverse complement strand
ATTTTCCTATTTTAATAGTAGTTTAGTAAGAAGTGGTAAGCGTGGATTGGTTGAAAACTGATACGCGCCAATCAATGAATCCAAAAGATCCAGATTTGTGCAAAGTGGGAGGGTGGGGCAAATAACATTTCCCAAAAAATATACTTTAGAAAGATATGGTTGAGTACACATATTAAGTAAGCGAGGTGAATTCAGCAACCAGCCAGTACTTCTTGTTGAATTGATGTATATGCTACTTTTTTACAGGATAATATCAGAGTTTATTACAATCATACAGGAAATCATACATCTTTTTAAAAAAAGATAAAAGATAGTAGAGGCTTGCCCCCAGTTGATGCCTGAAAATACTCATCGAGAGTTCAGCAGGTCTAGAAGAGATCTACTTCAATGTATGGAGTAAATGATCTACTATTTGCGTTGCCGCACCAGGCATGGCTTAAGATTTCTGAGAAAGTAAATGAGTTGTAATGTGTATAATTTCTACTAGCAAATTTAAATCTAGATCTTGGGTGTTAGTGAGTGAAAGGTTAGCGTTCATAACATCTTACATTTCTAAACATAAAGTGTATTTGATAAGGCCCTATCCGATTGGCACACTTGGGAATTAAGAGCAAATGATGTGAAGAAGTTCGTTCCCTAACAATCAGTAAAATAATTAAAGCTCCACCAATTCGCCATGTAATAACACCAGGAAATTCCAAAGAAACGAAGAACTGTGGGAGTAATATGTGAAGTGATTCCTCAGTCTGCACTCAGTTGAAGTGCAGGCTAATGTATCGTGTCCAAAACTCAGAGACGCTTCTTGACTCTTTTGATGAACCATTTATTTCTTTCAAAATTTGGTACCACGACGGGACTCTTAGTTCTCATTCGTATTCAATTCATCGCTTCGATAGTTCTCTTCTTCTGTGACTTCCATATTAAGATTATTGGAGGGAATGGTATCTCGAGCCTTAACCGCTGCAGGAGTTTTGACATTTGCCTGAGCCCCTGTATTTGTCTGAGCTCCCGCTGTGGCTGGAGCTGCTGCGGCAGGAGCTGCTGTGGCAGGTGTTGCTGCTCCTGGCGCTACAGCTGGCGCGACACCATTTGGTTGGGCTTTAGCTCCTGCTTGTGCAACGCCGTTTGATTGTGTTGTTCCTGGTAGTGGTGCTGCTCCATTTGGCTGGGCTGCGCCTGTTGTTGAACCATTTACTGCAGCCCCGCCAGCTGCTGGACTCGCTTGCTTATCTAAGATAGTGTCAGTGCCACTACTACTAGTAGAGTCAGTCTCATTACTATTACCAGAGCCTGCCAAGCTAGGATCAACACCAGTAGCACCGCCGCCAGCTGCACCACTCAAAGATGGATCAGCAGCTGGTGCTGCTGCACCAGCGCCCAAGCTCGGATCGGCACCGTAACCACCGCCGCCATAACCACCACCATAGCCACCACCATAGCCACCGCCCATTCCACCAGCCAGCACCATAGGTAGTGAGCCAGCAAGTGCAACTCCTACACTTGCACCAACACCATTGTTTCCATATCCTCCACCATAACCATCATTGTATCCACCAATTGGACCATTTACACCATTTACACCGTTTACACCGTTTACACCGTTTACACCGTTAACGCCATTAGGGTCAGTTGTGCCAGGAGTACCAGCAGTACCAGGGGTAACAGGAGCAGCCGGATCACCTTTTGCATCTTTGGCATCAGGTGTATCCTTCGTATCTTTAGCACCCTTAGTGGCAGGTGTGCCGTTCGGGCCTATGCCAGAGCCTATAGCCGAGCCAACGTTACTAGCAACACCACCAGCAGCTCCACCAGTAGCACCACCAGCAGCTCCACCAGCAACTCCACCAACAGCTCCACCAGCAACTCCACCAGCAACTCCACCAGCAACTCCACCAGCAGCCCCACCAGCTACACCACCAGCAACAGCATTATTACCAGCCTTCGAATTTACGGGAGTCTGCGCATCAGGCGATTTAGCTTTTGTTGTAGTACCTTTTGTTCTAGTTCTCTTAAAGGTAGGAGTTCTGGACTTAAAGGCTGGCTTGGATTTAAAAAGCGATCGACCTAAGCCGCCACCGAGGCGCAATGCTCGCTTGGAAAGTGACAGTTTTGATGTAACTGGCTCATTGTTGGAATAAGATTCTCCTATCACAAACGATTTCTTCTTGAGTCCAATGTCGGCTCCCTATAGTAGAAAATTATCAATGATAGAATGTAACAAATCTGTGAACCCAACGTACCTTATCAAATTGTTTAGAAGTTGCGTCGATATATGATTCCGAAAGGATAGATCTAGAGTTGGAAAGATCGTTTTGTTCGGCTACAAGTGGGACAATTGAACTTCGCTGATATAGTACTCTGCGCCCATCAGATTCTACCTCGACTTGATTTTTGGATGGATTTTATACCCACCGAGATTCTACAACACTTAGTAGAAGATAGTGAAAAACAGCAAGATGGAGATACATTACACTGAGCAAAGAAGACAGATAGAAAGATTGACTGAATAGTTGGAACTTTAATGAAAGAAAGTGAAAGCAACAAAAAGAATGACACGGTTAAAATCAAAAAAACTAGGGATACTCGATTCTTATCATTGGAAACATATACACTTGTCCCTTGTGTCGGTGCGTGTTTAACAGAAATGAAATACTGAGATAATTGCAAATCACCAATGCTATACATAGTTAATATAAATACATGACAAAGCTTTCATTTGATAATATAGGTGTACAATTAATTAAAAATGATTTAATTTCTATTTTGGGAAAAAAATGAAATAGTTCGAAAGGCCCGAGTTTCAAGATGAGTCAAGTTGATGATCGTTCAGAAAAGATGTTGGACTATTTCACCTTCACGTCAATATTTGGTGAGATTTAATGTAAAATGTGACTAATTAATGGCAAAAATAGGCAACCAAAGCTAAATGAGCTATGTAATCTATTATTTACCAGTCATCATCAGTCCAACGCATTTTTGCATATGAAAATATGCAATAAGAAATATAAAATCTAAATCAAAAGATTAATTTGGCGTAATAAGGTGGTAAAGCAAAAGATTAAACACTGTAATAACCTTTGGTTTCATCAAGGGTTCAAATTAATGCAGCAAGTACTGCTGAATTAGCTATAGAGATGAGTTTGATTAAATCTTCCGTCGTGCAAAGGCTTGAAGACGCTCATTAGGAGTAACAAAAAGTTAAAAAACCAAGTGCAAGCACAGTACCAACTAACCTTTGTTCTTTTCAAAAGAATTTAAAGAAAATTGCTTGGTGACGGATGTCTTCGTCTCTTGATCCGGAAGTATTTGCGGGAACCAGCCACAATTTCCCCAGCATAATACATAATATCCAGTGATGCCTATGAACCATTGGAGCCTCAAGAGTAGAGATAAATTTGAAGTCGGGACATAAATGAAGAAAGTTTCACCTATTCCGTTCATAGAGAATTGCTAGTGGAGTTAAGAGATCAAACACATGGTTCTATGAAGGTATTGTGTATCTAATCTGGGTATCACGGCTTTCAAACAGAACGCTCAAGCATATATTGTTGATACAGCCTATTAGTGATAAATCTCTAGTGACCAAACTACCAAAATAAAGGGAACCATTGAATACATAGATACACAAGATTTTGTTTTCTAAATGCTTCCATGATCTTTCGCCTCAATAACAAGCAGTAATTGTTTCATTGAGATTCTGGACAAATATCGAATATGAGTTGAAAAAAATTTACCAATATCGCTGCAATCATGGAGGATTGTAAGGATTTTGCCAGACAAGGCGAAGCGCAAACGACTCAGACTGCTTCTCGAAACGGGGTAATAAACAGCGAGTATATCGCAAGTACAGCCTAACATCATTCCTCCACCAAAAGCTGCGTCTGGTATAATTGATCACGACGGAGTTAGGGTCACGGGAGGGGTGAAAATAGATAATAAATTTGCTAGCATCTTTAGTCACGCCAATTACCCGTGCCACGCCCCACATTAGTTTTGGCTTCGCTGCGGGCTCACCATCTAAGATCGGTCCTCACCACCATTTGCTGCAATATTTTTGAATCTTACGCATATACACCCTCATATGTCACGCAATTTTGAAAATTTCAATTAAAAAAAGATGGATGATCAAGTAGAAACTGCTTGTGAATATATAAGACATAATTCAGATACAAAACTAACTACGATGGCGCGATAATGTCAAGTAACACGCGACCGTTTTCGGACACGAACGAGCTCAAGGAGGTTCAGGTAAGAGAGGCGTAAAAGTAGCGACCACGAGACATCTGGCTGTTCAAAATATTTCCATTAGTCTCCAAACCTATTCAATGACCTGTATCAAGCTTACGGTATGTATTGAGCTTCTTATGAACACGGCAATTTAAGCTTTTCGTCGAAGCTCATCACCACTCGAAACAGCCCACATTGTAGAGAACTGGGCCAGGCGCCTCTTAAAGCGCCACTACTACAAAAATGCCCATCAAAAAAATCCCTTAACTTAATAGAAGTGCTAGTAAGGGCTTGAGCAGAGATACTGGGCTCTTCAGAAGACTAAAAAACTGTCATAAGGAACGAGTATTTGTCTTTAGAAGATATTTGGAATCAAAGAGAGGACGGATTTTTGCAAAGAGACTTTATAATTTAAACACGATAGCTCACACAATGCCTAAATTCTCTGAACAAGTTTCTGGATATATATTTTTATAGTCTACAAATATTACCTTTTTAGTTTTTTTTTTTTTTTTTGATGAGCATTTTTGTAGTAGTGGCGCTTTAAGAGGCGCCTGGCCCAGTTCTCTACAATGTGGGCTGTTTCGAGTGGTGATGAGCTTCGACGAAAAGCTTAAATTGCCGTGTTCATAAGAAGCTCAATACATACCGTAAGCTTGATACAGGTCATTGAATAGGTTTGGAGACTAATGGAAATATTTTGAACAGCCAGATGTCTCGTGGTCGCTACTTTTACGCCTCTCTTACCTGAACCTCCTTGAGCTCGTTCGTGTCCGAAAACGGTCGCGTGTTACTTGACATTATCGCGCCATCGTAGTTAGTTTTGTATCTGAATTATGTCTTATATATTCACAAGCAGTTTCTACTTGATCATCCATCTTTTTTTAATTGAAATTTTCAAAATTGCGTGACATATGAGGGTGTATATGCGTAAGATTCAAAAATAGTGCAGCAAATGGTGGTGAGGATCAACCTTAGATGGTGAGCCCGCAGCGAAGCCAAAACTAATGTGGGGCGTGGCACGGGTAACGTGCAAAAAGACCAGACCGAAAGTAGATCATACCCTAAGCCTCTAGCACCCTGACTGACTGACGGAACAAGAAGTGACCGAACTCGGCGCAAAAAAATCTTTGTCTACGGTGTTTGAAGAGAGGACAATTATCACGCTTTTGCAACAAGTTTGGACCACCAAAAAGTCCAACCCATGTAAATAACGTGCAAAAATCAAGCATTTCTGGTGGCAGAACGATTTCTGCGTTGGGAAAAGAGCATGCTCTAAGTAAATTCATGCCTGGAGATATGGAGGGGGTAGAAAAATTGAGGATATCGTTCCAAAGTTACGACGTGGTTACTCGAGGTACCATGATTCCGATCAACAAGCTGCTGACTAATTTCGCTTAAATTCTGCAACGAAATCTATAATCTATGTATTTATTTATTTATTTATTAAACATTCAACGCCAAGCAGGCTCACGGGCGTAGTCCGGCCTCGTGCCTCCCGAAGGGCGTTTGGCGTGCCTGCGCAGCGTAAGGCCACCAGGCAGTTACTCTCGTTGAAATACGACTAATTAATCTAATCTACTCCAACTTCTCGTAATGTTACAAGTCGCTAAGGGACAAGGGCCCAACAAATCTGTTGACTAGTGTGTACACTGATCAGGAAATTATTAGTGTACATGGGTTTTTTTCATCTTAAATTAATTTTGGAAATAAAAGAAGTGAAAAACATAGAAGAATTGAATAGAAGAAATTAATAGAAAATTTAATTTTCTTATCCTCTTCGTAAATTATCTATGTAGAATGGGAGCGTTTCGGGACTCAGGTGCGGGTGCGGGCGGTGCGGGTAAAAATTAATCAAAGCAACCAGGCTTACAGCGAGAAAAAAAGAGGTCGGATGGTGGTGTGGTATGCCATCCAGGCCCTTCTCCTAAGTAGGGTCTGGGTAGTATAGGCACCTACCCCACTTGAGACGGGAGATCGTTAGTTCGAATCCAACAGACCCCACCACATTTCGCGCGATGGATATTTATAGGATGGTGGAGGCATGTCTGGATGATCCAGGGTTTAGGGTTGAATGGATGGATGTTATTGGTTGAGGGTTGACCAATGGTGAAGGAAAAGCGATTGTATTTTGTAGTGGCATTTACAAATGGAATCTGAGGCATGAGTGTATCTAATAAAAAAGTTGAATCAGCTAAAGTGTAAAATGTAAATAAACACTGTCACTGCGTCATAGCCTAGAGGCTGCATACACGTTAATTGATTTAAAAAAAACAAAAAAAAAAAAACATAGCACTTAGCTACTCACACAGAGAGCCCGAAACAAGAAAAATCATAAAAAGCCAGGATTCAAGCACATAATTTCCTAAGCAAATCGAAGGAGAGAAATTGTTAAAAAAAAGAAACGAAAAGATTCAAGAGAAGGGGAAGATATTGGGGGAAGGGGGGCCGAGTAATTGGCCGACATCTGCCGCCTCGGCCCGATTCGGGTATGTCCCCGCGTCCAGCCGCGTTCGTGCTAAAAAATCTATGATCATCTATAGAAAGCAGGTCTCAAATAGCTCGAATGGCGCCAGATTATCAATTCGTGAATAGTCGATGGCCCCAATGTTACTGGAACACTCAAGGTAAGTTTGATAGTGGAAGGAAAAAAGAAGTCGGACCCAACTACCGTCTAGCACTAAACCTCATTGAGGATCTCGACGACGAAGAGATGGTAGGCGCAATATCAAAGTCATATTTCATGATTTTCCAAAGGTTCTCATACTGTTGCCAGCCGATGGAATCATCAACCCATCTTGCAAAATGTGCAAAGCGGCCTTTTTCTTTTGTTCCTTATTTTTGGTATCCTTGATGACTGTAAGAATACTGTAGAACAACTTACGGAATTTAATTCTGTTTTTATTCGAAAGAAGGCGTATTTCTTCTAACCCCGGATTCATCCTACAATAATAAATAATTTTTGAAATTTTTCTAAAAAATCATTTTAATAATGGAATAGAGGCTAATAAAATATGACTTTTCTTCTATACCCAATAATTTACGAATCATCTGTCCAGACGACAAATTGTTGAAAGTTTTCAGGAGTATGTGGTTGGTGGTGTTGGTTGGTTCGATAGCTATCATCCCCAACCTTGGACCAAGCAATTACAGGGGAGAAAGTAGCAAAATTTTTTTTTTTCCGGGGGTGGGCCTCTTTTGTCATACTTTTGAGAATCTTACGGGCTCAACCTGAGTTGATTGATATGTTAAAATGGCACAGAGGATGGCTTAGCTTGTGTTCCATCAATTTCTAAATCCTAAAACCCTAGCTAAATAGCCTTGAGGTACAATAGATGGCGCTTGGATGCTGTAGGATAGGAAGAGTAATGTATATTATTTCATCTTTTAGAAAAATAAGTCCATAAATATTTATGATATCAAGAGTCTAGATTCTTCTCGTTGTCTACATCGAAGTAAATTCCACTCTTATCTAAAGAGATTTGTTTCCATGACAACTAGTGACCAAATTCTTAATTTGTCTCGTATGTCATCCACGAATTGCTATATTCTTAGTTAGCGAACGCTATTTACGAATCGCGAATCGCGTGGAACATATATCATAATATCATTTATGAATTTTGACTTTCAAGGGCTTTGGGAACTTGGAACTTTACGCACTCACAGCTGTACACTAGTTTATCTCTTCCTTCTATTTTGCTATAAAAATGATGAGCGATAGCAACAATGTCCCCCGGCTAAGCATCAACATCGTGCCATAACACGGCGATTATTCTAAAATTTTAGTATTATCATGGATGACTTAAGACTAAATCATAAATTTCTTTTAAAATTAGACATCACTTGAGTAATGGTGGAATTATTCTAATGTGTTTTGTGTATTTTGTTGGAATAAGTATCGAATTTTCTCATACTTAGAATGTAAAACTAATGAGTCACTGAAAATGGATTAGCATTCAGTTAGTTGAGGAGCATTTAAACTTATACCAAAGCTGCAGCTTTTTTCATACGCATTTTTCTTATCGCTGATATTATTCTAAGTAAACTGGATAAAGAGTTTAGGATCCTATCCAACTTGCGAATTACATAAATTTTTAACATATCCAAAAGTTTTGAATAAAGCTAAAGTGACTTGTTGCGTCATAATTTAGAGTCTTCGAAAATATTCCACAATTTTTGAAGCTGGCTACTTAGGAAAATCTAAGATCTATCTGAAAATTGTGTTCAAAGCTGATCTATTTCGCATCATAAATTGAACGTTTCCACAATGATATGTGCAAATGTGGTGTTGAAATAAATGTATTGAAACTAAGCCTTTTTTTATAAAAAAGATGGATCGTTTGAACCAGAGTAAATTTCGAGCCGTTAGCAAGTTGAAGTCTTCCCAAAAAGTATGGTCGATTTGTCTTTCTAGGACATGCATGTAAGAATTTAGCTTTAAATTATTTGCATGTTCCTCGAACTGGAATTATGTTATGTTGCTCAATTCTTCTGGATTTTGCTTTTAAACATTGGATTTTTCATGTGGGATAGTCTTTTGTGAAAAAAATCGCTAAAATGATTGAATACCAGAATTATTAATCAACTCCATCATCATGACTGTTCCATTGTCTAGGACTATTGTTACTTGAAAAACTGTTACTTATTAAAGTGCTTGTAATTGTCCCAGCTCTTTTCGGCCATCCCATGCCAGATTTTCTATCTGAAACTCTATTTTCAAGTTGATCTATGCTATCATTTGTTTGTCGCCACTCATTAGAGCTTCTAGGCCTTAAATTATTTAACAATACGCCGTCGGAGTATTCATATGTCCTTCCAAGGACTCTGTCAGCTTTCGAGGTTGATCGATTGGAAGAATCTGTAGATACTGAATCCAGATGATTTTTCGAGTTTTCACTATCTCTTCTAACCAACTCTTGAGAACTGGTTGAAAATTGACGGAACCTTTCGGATCCCCATCCTGCAATCTGCTCTCTACTTGTCTGTTCTTCCCTCTCCTGTATTATTCTTTCCCTCGCGACTAACCACTTTGGATTAGGCTCCCAGTGCCAACCATCTTGTATCGTTGTTGCTACTGGAATGAGCCAGAGTAGTTTATTAGGTCCGAATAAATTGAGAAAATTCATTTTCCATCCAAGATCAAATGCACTAGGTAACTTTGCTGAGTCCTGCTCATCTAAGTACTCTTGATATCGAAGTCGAGAACGAGCCTGCTCATACTCATTATAACTAACTCGCTCTCCAGCATGAATAGTCGGAGAATCATGCTCGTGCATAGACTGAGAGTTTTCATTGGCTTCAGCATACACATTTCCAGAATGCTGAATATGATCTGGATATGAATTTGTAAAATGAAGCTTGTTTTTTCTTGTAGAAGAAAGATACCTTGTCTTTTCAAGGCATTCTATTGTAGTTTGGCCCCTAGAAGCTAAGAGAATGTGCCATCCTGTAAATCCTGCTAGCATTAACCCAATGATACAAGAGATAACAGCCAAAATAACGTAATTTATAGGCATCAATGATTCTGAGTATTGCCCTTCATATGATATTTCTCTCCAAACCCAAAATCCAGAGACAGTAAAGCAAACGAAGCAGAAAAGGGTCGTATAAAATAGAAAGAGTAGAAACGCTTTGTAATTTCGCAGTCCAACGCAGGTGGCTAACCATGGGCAGTGATGGTCCATCTTCAGAACACAGACTTTACAAGTGGAACAGTGATGCGCTCGGTCTGGCTTTCTAGCTTGGCACTTCTTGCAGTATCGTAGCTCCCCATTGGCCTTAACGGTAAAGTTTGAGCCAACTGACGGAACATGTGATGGAATAGAAGTATACTCATTTCTTATCGTAGTAGTTCCAGGATTCGTGAAGACTGCTGTTGTATAACACCAATTGAGAAGGAGGTATAAGACAATTGCGATGCAAGATGTCCCACCCCCTATGCTGTTAGTATGTATCTAGTAAGGAGGTTCATAGAAGTGTCTCTTAACATACCAACCCAGCTAGTTTTTGTAGATAGGAATCCAATTGTTGCCACAACCCATAAAGCCCAAGTTGTAAGACTGTAAACAAAGAATAGGGGTAAATATGTCGCGACCAAGCAGCAGCATCTTTCGCACTTTCGCGCCAATTTAGGGGACATTCTTTTGGGCGACTTAGGGTTTTTGTAGCGGTCGAACGAGGCCATCTTACTGCTAAAGTAAGTTAATAATGAGCGTTAACATTAGCTTTGTGGCTGTGACTGACACGTCATGAGGCTTCACTACCAAAATAAGGCTGAGACTGAATAACTCTATTGGCTGTTGAAGAGGTATTTAAGGGCCAGCATCCTTGGACTAAAGGTATTGTCTTTCTTTTTTACCGTGCCATGATAAGAAGAGTTGCCGTGACCACCTAAATTACGTCTCCACGTCCCTACTTGGAAACTCATACTCGACAACCTCTAGGCTCAAGCTGTGATTGGAATTGCAACAATTGCAGGCATTTTGAATAGCAATGCTACGTTAATTTGCCTGACTGATAGATAATTGAGGCAAGCACTACAGCATATCCACGCACAGTTTGGCTATAACTGGTTACAGGTGCGTTCAGGGCTTGCCTTTAGCAAGGCTTGGGTCTATTTTTTTATGGGCAAGCAACAAGTTCTCTCGTATAATAGATGCATTGATTTTCTCAAAGAGTAATCAGATTCCTATATTAGCTACTTTGCTACAATCTGCTGAAGCTTTTTTGAAAATAAATAAAAATTGACTCTGAGCTGAAATATTACATAGTATAAGCTATTTTTTTATTACCCTGTTGTTGTGGCATACAGCCAAAGAAAAAACCAAAACGTCCGGTACATACAAAAGGGAGTTGGTTATATACACTTTTTACATGGACTAGCGGGACGTATACTTTTAACCAGGTTGTACTGTAGAAGGCATTTGAATCTCCAAATATATACGGTAGAACCTATCAAAACCCATAACCTGTCATAACCCGTAGAGTCGAAAATCTATATATTTGCACTCTTGGGATCGCCAAAAAGTACTGATATAACCCTAGACAGATTACCAATACCAGAGAGAATATCCCATTGACTTAATCCAAAAGTGAATCTTCAGAGTGTGCACCCTACTAATTGGATCGCAGTAATAGGATATATTAGCTGAAAATCAAATAAAATCAAATAAAGCATTCTTGTAAAAAGAGGTTCGAAAATTTTCAAAGTTGGGTAGCATGCTTTCAAAGACAATATCCCTATTGTCTCCGAATCTTTTCGCTCCGCTGTGCAGCTAGCTACTCTACCATTCAGAAATGCCCGACCAAATTATCCGCCAGACCAACATGACAGCTCAGCAGAGAGAAGGGCTCTGCCAGAAGAAAAGGGATGGGCCTTCAGTGACACACAAGCAGCTGATCATCTGGCTCATAGAAACGCACAACATCATTGTGACCTGGCCTACAATCTCCAACATATTGAGTCAGTCTGAGAGGCATCCAGGTGTTGATGGAATACAATTTAATCCATCCAGCAAGATAATGCCTCCATCCATCTGTATCACTTAACCATCTCAGTCAACACGATATGCTGTTAAATAAAATGCTTTGATCATGGCTAATCTCATAGTGCTTTCTGCTTCTGCACACCCTATGCATATAGTGAAGGGTAAGTGAACACACAGGTAGCTAAATGAATAGCATTTGGCGTGGGCAATGATCAAAATTGTGATCGTTTGTCAATAAATTCTAGTTCCTCAAATGTAGATGCATTTTGATTGTTAATCAAAATGCTGTAGTTACAAAATTGGATTATTTTTCCTTCATCGTGAGGGTTTGATAAGCCTTTAAGCTCAATTTATTATGTCCCTGCAGCTGGCTATTGGTTGTGATTCACCTCTTACATTCTTGCTGCTTAAAAAAAGACCCGTGCTCAATGCTTATCTATTGGCTAAGGTCACTTTTTAGCCAAATCAGCTTACTGTATGATTCTGCTTTGGGTTATATACTAGAAGTGTAAGCTCTACATCGGCATCTTGTTTCGAATCCTTTTAAACACAATGAAGCGATGTCTTGGGACTCAGAACTGAGAAAATACCGACGGAAAAGCGATGAAGAGGAAGTGACTTTAGTACCTAGTGAGGCCATATCTACTACAAACGATGAACCCTGGTCGCTTCATTTAACAGACCCTTTTCTCCAATCATTTTTAAGTTCTACATTCGATCCGGCTGATTATCTCAACAATAACTTATCTTCCATTGATCGCGCTAATGTATCTCATTTGAATAAGAGTAGCTCTTTTATCAACGATATATTTCCGGACGCACAAAATCTTGTTTCGCAACTGAGTGCAAACTCGACAAGGTTGAACACAATCCTAACACAACTTACCGATGAGATTCTTCGAAGTGGCAATCGTCTAGCGTATGAAGTTGAAATTTTACGAGAAAATACATTAAACCTATCGGAGGCACTAGTAGGAGTATTGCACGATGACTTGGCAAAATTTCTTCCCACAGGCACGAATAACGGCCAAAAAAAGGACCCAGAAGCTCTAGAAGCGACCAATGCCACGCCTATATTAGAATCTCATGTTTTAGAAAATCACGAGCCATCATTTGTGAAAGAACTTCGGACGCTGACCTTAGTCCGATCAAGGTTAGAAGAGGTAATTAAGACCTTTGGCGATGCCATGTTATGGAGCTTTCCGCCCTCTGAAATATCAACTGCTTCTTCATTCCTATCTGTCTCAGGTCCAGATATCAACTCAGGCTTAGATGGAACAAGTATAGAGGAGAAGGGTCAACAAGTCTCTAAAAAAATACGAAGTGAAATTTCTGAACTATTAAGGAACGAGGATCCGATAAGTGGGATTGAGTTAGCGGCTAAAAGAGTTGAAGATTTCAAAGAACTAGTCATCGTTTGGAAAGGTACAATAGAAGAAAGGGCAAGACTAAAATTTATCGAGAGCTTAGCAAAGATGGTAGAGGATAGGCATAGAGAGTTGTTACGAGCGGCAGAAAATGAAACCAGCACACTTCGAAGATCTAAAATAGTGCAAATTGATGACAAATCCGAAGAAACCAAATCTTTGGCAGGATATGGGTTCATAAACCAACTACAAAAACTAAGAGGATCTTAATATAAATGACTCTATCGTCCTGATTAAGGCCTACAATTTAAAATTAAACAAGAAGAATTGTCGGAACATAATCATCCAATAATTAGTTGGTAAGTGTTTGAAGCTGGAGTGCACATATTACCTACATAAAAAAGATTTTTTATTCACAGTATCAGTTTATGATCTATTTCTGGAAACGAATATATTAATCGAAGTTTTACCAAACTTATTATTGTTGAAGCTATAATCACCTTTTATTAGTATATTGCCTATATGCTTAGGGTTCATAACAACCATAGTCAAAGTTCTTAATTTTTCTCGCACATATCAGTTTTCCCGGGGTAATTAAACAAGAAAACCACCTAAAACATCAAGTTTCCACCTTCGACTCTGAAGCTCCCCAACATCACATTCATATGAAATAAATTTATAATCTAGAATCCAAGGGATCATTTAAAAATTAAATCTGTAGTTAAGAAAGTTTTTCATACGAAAAAAAAGTGTGTATAGGGGGTGATAACGAAAAAAATAAAATGGTAAACATGAATACGATGAAGGCCAGATCCAAAATCCGCAAAAATCACTGCTGTAAGAATGCTCTACTCGTTTGCACTAACTACCACAACGGAAGTTATGTTTTGATACAGAAGGTTTTTTGAAAAGAAAGACAAAACATGCTAGAGGAAATAGATTAAGAGTATTGAAATTATATGACGAAAAATTTATTTTGGACTTGAGCTTAGGTCAGCATTTCCCACATCGGCTTCCAGCCCGCCATTTCGTTTTATATGGTAACAATTCCGTTAATTACTATCCTCGCTTGCAGCTGAGGACCTTTGTATACTCAAGATCCCAAAGCAGCAAGTGACGCGTGTAGATTTCAAAACTTCTCGATACACTGGAATCCGAGTAGTGATTTAATGAAGGCATTAATAGTCAAACCTTTTTTGAGCTTGTATATTTGTGTAGCACGTCCTCTACTTCATTTTCATTTAGACCCTTAAAAAGAACAGAGGTTTATTTTTTGGGGGTGGGGGGGGGGGGAGCTCTTTCGCATGATTAGGAGCGAATTGCGTTAAAAGGTGAGGTATTATTATTCATATTTATCACAGGAAGAGTGTATAGTTAGCACACCAAGAAGGAACAACTTTATAATTTATATTCATATACTAAAGAAATTAAGTTAAGTACACTTAGATTTGAAGATAGATGAAGGCAAGATCATATGTGCGCGAAACTTATATACAGAATAGCAAATACAACTGATTGGTCGCAATAACTGATGAGATGGCGCGAAAGCTTTCACAAAAGTTTCAGGGGACTATCTAGTTACCAGGGCAACTATTGATAAAAGCCTTAAAGTTTATTTATTTATTTTTTTATTCTAGTTAAGGTCCTAGGCATACGCCATAATGTCCACTTTGGGTACAGGACCGGCGGAGCCGGTAGGGATCATGGCCTCAGGCATGCCCTACTCGTTCTCGCCCGCTATTTACATGTAATGTGTATGAAAAAAACGTAGCAAGAAAAGGAAAGGAAAGGAAAAGAAAGAAAAAGTATTAGGGTCAGTAAAGCATTTCTCACACCAAGTTCTAACCCGCCATTCACCGTTGTGGCATATAATTAATTACTCTCCTCGCGTCCAGCAGAGGATGAGTCAGACATTTTGCTGTTAAGGTAACCTGTAATCCGTGCAAATTCTTTAAAATTCTTAGAGCAATCATGCCCAAGAAGATGTCTTCTGAAGGTATCCATATTCATACCATTCTGGAATTCACGCATTTTACTTGCGTGCCTTCGACAACGAATAAAGTGGGTAGGAGTGGTCTCCTGTCCACAGATGCATTCAAGATTAGCGTCTACATGATTTAGGCGACGATGATAAGCCGCGAAGTCACCATGGTCTGTTCTAGCAGCTAGTAGACAGTGGAGTAGCCGCCGCGGTAACGCTAATTCAGGTGGCTTTCTCCGACGCATTTTCAGATCTAGGTCTTGATATCTAGGACAGACTTTAGACCACCATTTTTCCACCATTAATTGGCGTTGTTGTTGCATAATTCCACGCTGGTAGGCTAAGGTAATGTAATTGGGTTGGGTATCTCTCTCAGGTAAATCTCTAAGAGCAGCACGGGCTTCTGCATCCGCTAGTTCATTTCCACGAATTTTTGAGTGACCAGGCATCCATATAAACTCCGCATTCACATTTTTTTGCTAGAGTGTGAAATAAATTTACTAATCTAATACTTGATGTCGATTTTCCTATTTGAAGGGCTATAACCGCCGCCTAGTTATCTAAAAGTACAAAAATCTTTATCATATTTTGTCTTACGGTTAATGCAGCTCGGAGAGCAATGGTTGCCCCAAATATTTCTGCATCGTATACTTTGCCACCGTGAAGTATGCCCTTACCTCTCTGGAAGGTTTTCCCACTGGGTTGTAGAACATATCCCCATGATGAGCGTCCAGGGCCTTCCGATGATCCATCAGAATAGGCGCATATGTCTGTTATATTAATAATACTTATCCAGTTCTGATAATCATGTACCCCAACTGCCTTTGATCCAAGGGCTGAACTGTATGTACAAGTCGTTGGAGGTTCTGTAGCTTCGGATTGGGGTAGTTGTCGTAAGGCACGTTTAACTCGAGACATTTGTTTTTCCGGTCTCTTTGACAGCCTTGGCTTCGATTTGAATTTTAATGTACCCACATTTGGACATACACTCGCTCTCCGTCGAAGTGGGTGGCGATCATCAGGTGAACTAAGACAAGCTGACAGTCGTAGACGATATCCCTCTAGAAGTATACAAGTCGAAGGAATGCCCCCTTCCCTATGTAGTACAACATTTAGAGTAGTCCTCTATACCGGAAGAGTAGCTCTCAATGCTATGTGCAATACTTTATCGATTAGTCCACAGAGGTGAGTAGTAGGAGGTACTACTATCCCGTTTGCTGCTGGACGAGTCATTCCTGGCCACCAAACTTCCCCACCAAAGCTTGCTACAGGAACCACACATGACTCAATTGCTGTTATTAGTGCCCTTGGAGCAGCACCTCTCATAACAGAGTTCATTCGTTTTAGGAGATGGGCAAGTTTAAGTGCCTTCGTACACCAGGTTGTCACATGATGTTTGAATGAAAGCCGAGGGTCGAGATACACCCCCATCCAGCGGATATGAAAAGTAATCAGAGCTAACCACATGTGAGTCAGAAATCGATCACGATTTAAGAGATCTCCAAGGGAATCTCCGTATGCTTATGGCGGGGATTAAATTTTTTTTTCTTGTTTAAATTTCTCGTGATTAATACTTATGATTGACTATTATTAACTTTCCAACCCTCGTGCAGTATACTCAGGCTAACTGAGCATCCATTTTATTTAGCAAATAACCAAAGATTTTACCCGTTTTTAATTGTCCACTGTTTCCCCTCTCATCTTCATATCTAGGGAAATTGAAGTCCGATGTACCGATGATCAGATTGAAAAGTTACCATGACTATGACTGCTCTTTTTTTTTTTTTTTTTGTCGAGTTGATCGATCATTTCCATTCTGGAATCCCATTATCTATTTCGTCCCCCTTCATCATAAGTTAGGATTTTTGATTCGGTTGCCCGGTGTCGCCGGATCAATTGATGTTGGTGACAACAGAGCAAGTCCAGATGTAAAATCAGTCAATTACCAAAATCTACCGAAAGGAAATCTAGCCGTTCTATCTACTACTATAAATACGAATCTTATGTGTTCAACAATATCACCCCTTTTTATACTCACTCAACAGATTTCTCTTTGTGTGGAGTTTTCCCGTGACTGGGGGTAGCATTGGCGTAGCCAATGACGCTGTAGGGGGTTAAACCCATAACATCAGCCCCCCCCCTTAAACAGAACAAAATTTTCTACCCGTAAACATTCCAGCTTCTATTTTTTCACCAATATTGTCTTTAGTTCCATATCGACGCTCAAAGGTATCTAAAGCAATTGTATCTTCTAATTGCGAGCGGGGCTCCCAAGTTGGTTCTATTTGTCCTTTCCACTTCACTAAAACTACTCTTTGCATACCACGACCCCGACGTTTTTTTTCTGCTCTAATAATGCGTTCTATTTCCCATTCCTGATCAGAGCGTGGCACATCTGTATTTATTGGTGATGGTAAATAGTCGTCTTGCATTTACGAAGGTAATGGATCATTTGCAACTCTCTTAAGCATATCTACGTGGAAACGAGGATGGATACCGATAGGTATATCTAACTCTACAACATGGGGTGAAATAATTTTAGTGATCTTATATTTCGCATGTAGCCATGCAAGCTTCTTGGAAGGTCTAGGAGTGGCTATGTTTTTTAAATTAAGCCACACAAGGTCTCCTATTTTAAATGTTTCAGACTGTTGCCTTCCGCGATTTGTAGTATCTTCCATTATTTGCTGTCGCCATGCCATTGAAGTTTGAGCGAGTATTTGGCCTTCTTTAAGCTTTTGTACTAGAGCGTCTGCTTTTCTGGATTGTAAGGAATTGTTATTATTACTAGGTGTTATAGGCTGAGGAACAG
>QVIK01000896.1:0-17945 GCA_003957845.1 Oidium heveae | reverse complement strand
AAACGCAAGCCATAGCCATTTTCAATTGCGATAGATCGGCAAGCATTTATGGCAGATTCTATGTTCATGAACCTTTCTGAGAATGAATAAAAAGAAGACATCTTGATATAATTCACAAAATTAAAATAGCTTGTATTATTGGAAGTCACGTTTTTGTGAGGATAAAATTTTATACTGCTGAAAAGTTAACTATGTAACAGAATTTGTTTATTTCTGGCACTTACTTGTTAATGTAGTCTAAAATTATAGATAATGACAATATTTAGGTTGCAGTTTTAGTGGTGGTTTAATTTTTCGTATCGAAGAATTGATGAATGATTTTGCGGGAATACGCATGAAGTTATTTATTTACTCTTGTAGCATGCCTATTTTCAGTTGCTATGACAATAAGGCGAAAAGCGGATCTTGCAACTATTACATCATCAAGAAATTATTACATAATGTGAAAACTGGGGGCAACTGGCGAAATCGGCCGTTTAATTGGCCTTTTTAGGCAGGGTTCATTGAGCAGCAATTTGCAGGGCTCACTGGTTAGCAATTGCCATAAAATTGAAGAAAATGTTAAAGCCACCCCATGTCCGTTCCTATTACCTCTATCAATTTCAATTAATTCATGTTGCGATTTTTCTTCGGGCGTGGCAATGTCATTATTAAATAGGTCAATCCCGAATAACACTCCGCTAGCTCATAGTTACAACGACAATTCCAAATTCTAACGCGTCTTGACCATTAAAGTGCTGAGTGTCAAAAATCGCTTACACAATTAGCCAAGAACACAATTCCACATGGCGCTTGGTAAAGGCCGAGCTTAAATTTTTCTAAAAATATAGGTGAGCATATATTCAGACTATGTACTAAATATAGGGAGCCGCTAACAGGCACTCACTTTCTACTAACGGGCACTCACCTTATTTACCTAAATTAAATTACCATAAAATACAGGCGCCTGATTGGCTCAAAAGGACTTTTACCGCGAAACCCTACAATAAGTAAAATATCGGGCAATACTACAAAACGGTCAGGGTAGGATCGGACGACAATCATTTATGAAGATTTGCCTACCACTCGACACCTGAGATCCCCAGCCAAATAGGGCTGAACAGCAAGGCAGAGAGGTGTGTAAATAGAGAACCAATGTTGTAATGTCTTTCCGCTGTATCCCACTTGTTTGACATCAATATAGACTAACCAACACTTCAAATAGCTTGCATATCATTTTATTCGCTAACAAAGCTTCTCAAGTATTTTTCAATTCTACTTATTTATCTGTCTTCTGCTCGTTTACATTGATCAATACAGTACCTGTTTAAACATATCATACTAATATTCCAACTCTCAATATTTCATCTCTCCCACCGCTCTGACATCATAAATAGACCTTAAATCAGGTTGGCCATATTGTCGATGCGTCCGATGCCGGTGCAGAAGGTATGACAATTTGACGGCAACTTCTCACATTGTACCCAGCCTACCTCCACCTCCCGCATCTCCTTCGAGGCCTCAAGGACGCTTAGACAACCTCAAACTGCAAAGGATCTCTTCTTGTGGAGGTTTGTGAGGTTCTTGGCCTGTTCAATGCTCCTTGGGGACGGCCTCTGCCAATCCGCAGAACTGCAGGATTTTGGACTTCTGTGACCGACATCCACTGAATATACCCAAAAATCCCATGGGCGATATATTGGTGCTGACGTAAACTCCTCACGTACCCCCTTTAGCGCATAATCGATCGTTAGCGTCAAAGAAACAACGGCGCGGGCTTCCCGAATTGATTGCACCAGCCACCAATGCACATGAAAATTGTAGAGACTTAATGGCCTTGTTGCTGCTCTTGATCGAAGGGTATGATTGCATGGATAACCAAAGTTGGAGGCATGCAGATCTTTAAGCTAGGTCAGTATACTTGCATAGGTGACCATAGGCGATGACCGCAATTATGGGACAAACGTACCCTTGCAGTTTCCCGTCTTATGCCGGCTGTGGTACTGCCTAGATGTAGACGTCAATCTNTGCAGATCTTTAAGCTAGGTCAGTATACTTGCATAGGTGACCATAGGCGATGACCGCAATTATGGGACAAACGTACCCTTGCAGTTTCCCGTCTTATGCCGGCTGTGGTACTGCCTAGATGTAGACGTCAATCTTGCCACAGAGATCTTGCCCATGACTAGAGAAAAAGTTGATCCAAATTACATGTCCGCAACGGCACGCTCCTTAGCAGTCTGGAGCTTGATGGCGGCAAGTTGTCCTTCACATGCAAGGCGACAAGCTGAATCGACGGCTAACAAGTCGCCGGTGGGGACAGCTATCCATTTTTTTAGGGCGGCATGAGCACTCTTTACTCTTGATGTGGTCGTGTGTCCAAAATGTAACTTGTCGCGTAACCAGCAGGAAACAAATCGTATTTTGTGGCAAAGCCACGTCGTCTCAAGGCAGTTCATGTCATGAATTGGGTGCGTGCGTTGCATATATTCATGTTGTTGATTAAATAGGTTGACTGTTGATGACAGTACAAGGATGTTCTACTGCTCAATGAGCTCTTGGAAGGCGTCCGTTAACTGAAAATTATGTCGCTGCCTTATGGTCATGTTTTTCATGATGTGCTAACGACAGAAGGAAGTTGCAGCGGGAAAGATGCTGTCCAGAGCTTTCATTAAGGCAAGCTCCCTATCGATCACAAAGGTCGATGGTGTCACCTTGAACTGATCAAAACATCCTTTAAGAGTTGCAATGCCCAGAGATAGTTCGCTTCGCGTTCTGCCGCAAAGAAGCAATACGCGAAGGTAAACGTTTGTGAAGCGGCGGTGACACCAACAACATGCATCAAAGGAAGTCCAAAACTGTTAGTCTCGTATTTCGCATCGATCAGCCAGACTATCCCAGCAGTGAACTCACAGCAGATTTCTTTTGCTGATGGTGAAACTATCAGCAAATGCGTGAGTTTTCTTTCGTGGTCAAATTGGGTGTGATAGGGCGCATCAATGCTAGCTTCTAGTCCGTCAAGCAATGTCATATCTGGAGAGCGACCAGCCAAAAGATTCTTGCATTCTTTATCGCGGATATTGTACAGGTCGCGAGGAGTCACTATAATATTATGCACTCGTTGCATTGCTAGGACGACCCGCGTAGGAGGCAAACGAAAGCGGCTGAGGCTGAGAACCTCCTCTTCATGCGCAGTAGTGAGAGCACGACCTTGATGGTGCACAGCAGGATCAACAAACTGTTCGTGTTTGTGCTCCACGTTGTTCAGTTCAAGAGCACATTTATACGCGTTTTCCAGTTGTTTTCGATAAATTGTCACACTAAATTGGTAGCTGTGTGACGGCTCCCACAAGCTCGAAAGTGTCGAGCAGTTGTGTTTAGCGGTGCACTTTCGTTGCAGTAGCAAACAAGATGGAAAGCTTTGATGTCACCGTCTGGTTTATTTCCAACCCTCCTGGTATACATGACCTTAAGAATAAACCCTTCATTACGGAGCTGAGCGACTACTACTCGGCGTGCTTCGTCAAAGGTGTTGTAGGTTTGCTCGGCGAGTTCTTGAAGTCGATTCATGGCTGATGTCGTAGAGGTAACAGGAATGAGTTACGATGGGGTTCAGTCGGAAACATATCTCATGAAGTCTGGTGTAGCTGATAAAAGACGATTATATTATTATGAGCCAATCAGACGCCAATATTTTATGGTAATTAAATTTTGGTGCCCAAGGTGAGTGCCCGTTAGTGGAAAGTGAGTGCCTGTTAGTGGCTCCCGAAATATAATGAGTCGAATACTATATTTAGAAATATACATGTACCCAAGATTGAATTAAGAAATGATATGAGAATATGTGTACATAATGAACATTTCCAAGTAGACAAGAATTGGTTGTCTTACTTAATTAGAATTATTTAAATATATGATTTTTGTTAACTATAAGCCTGCTCAAGCTATTGATTAGAAGTCCCAATTCAACAGGCCTAATCACATTTCATAAAGCGAAATTTCAATATTCTTAGCACAGATTACTTTCAGCTTTATATATACAATGGCATAATGGAACGACTGAGGATCGCAATAGCTGGCATCAACGCTTACAACAGTGATTCTAAGGGTAGTCTGACTAGATCATCGACAAAGTGGTTTACTACTTTTGCATATGGAACATGTGAATTTCATGCACGATTTGTCATCTTTTCTTTCACGAAAGTATTAGCTTTTCTTATTTGTTCGGTTGGTCTTAGCCCCACCTCACCCCCTTGTCGTACCTACAATAGGAATCTAGAGATGAGTCTCTATTAAGTAAGTCGAGATACCACGAGTCCGATCAGCAACCTGCCGACCACTTTCGCTTAAATTATGCAACTAAGCTAATTTGTAAGTGATCATCCGTGAGTCATGAAAGAATTATAATTCAAATGGTGCATTATTATCAACTTAACAAATATCAATTGTCCCCGATTTTACAAACGGATTATAAACATTCAAGTTTAACCCAAAATAGTTCGACCCACCTACCACCTACCTACCAGCACTAAGCTTTATTAAGAGTGAGAGTCAAGATTAAAGAACTTATGACTTGGTATCATATTTACTAAAAATTGTGAAAAAAAATTTGTTTCATTAGACTGTCCAAAATATCTGTGAATCAATTTTAAAATATTTGAAATCACCCAATTTTTATTTCCCTATAATTCATGCAGAAATTGTGATGTTTACTTATTTCAAAATCTTACAATATCTCATATACCACACTCAAGGATCGTGTGATGGGCGATCCTACTACATCGAGTAAGATTGATCAACAGCGCTTATCACCAATTCAGGAGCAATACCTAGTTGAGTGGATAACCGAACTAGCGACATTGAAAAATCCACCAAGTCATAGTCAAGTTCGCGAAATGGCTATAAAAATTCTTCAAATCCAAGGAGACAACAAACCACTTGGTTGTCAGCAGACTTTTTTGATGGCGTCATTTCAGGATCAAAGAATTTTCGAGGACGTTTTGGTATATTATAGTCAATAACCCTTTCGCTTATTATGGCCTGTATATTATTGTTGGCCAGACAACCTGCTCTTGATAAAAGTAAATAATAAAAAGTCAACTATGAAATTGGGTAAGCGAGGTAAGTTTGGTAGCTTGTAATTAAACCTTAGGTAGTCATGTTTTAAGGGTTAAGGCAAATCGGATAGCTGTGCGGAAGCAATACCACAAATAAAGTTAATATTAAATCTATGAAGAGAGATTATATTCATTAGCTACAATACCAATATTTATATGTTTCCTACGACTACTGGAATATTCTTTCCATCTGATCCTACTCCCTGATATTCTTGAATATAGCATCATTCAAGATGGTCTTCTAGAATCCTCTAAAGAGTTCTAGCAGTTACCGTAGACATCCCCTGCTCGTTTCTGGCTATGTGGGGCACAGTAAGCGCCGCTAGCCATAACACGTGATCCGGATGGGCCAAGTTGATTAGCCCAGCTACACCTTATCGGGCTTAGCCCGTTACATCATGTATGTATTTTTTTGTGTTGATATGAATTTGATCTAATACGAAAGATCTATTTAGCTTAATAATATATATATTTTATAACAAACGTATCTACGGCTAATAAGCATATCGATACATTTCTATGTCTGGCATTGCGAAAATCAACGGCAATAACGTCTTTTTCTGATTTAATGTCAAACGTCATGGATACGAAAGAAATATGGTTTGATATGTACCGATCTAACAATAATCCTAGTTAACTAGATTGGAAAAGCTATAATCATAGAATAACCAACTACAAAAAGAATAGCTCCGAGGAATCAGTTATAGAGTCGCTATCTCATCAATTCAATTATGTAAGACGGTATGATAATAGGCAACCTTATGCACCCCATCGAATTAACGCGGCTCATAACTATCCTGCTAAGTTATAGTTGAAACGAATACAAGACAATAAATAAGCCATCTAATGAAGGTTACCAAGAAGATGCTGGATGATTTTATCCTACACATAGTTACCATCTAGTCCAGTCCTCTGCTGTTACCAAGATGCCATTTAAGCAAACGTCAGCTATGAGGCCTTAAAAGATCACTATATCAGAACCATCAATATCCACAATCTATGTTTTATGTGACACTAAATTTTCCTCTCGTAATAAATTACATCATCATATAAAGGCTCATCATAAGAAGTCAAAAAATTCCTGCTCAAATTTAAGCTTCCAATTCAGTGATCCTTTCACTAAAAATCGAGCGACTAACGAAACACGAAACTAACATGAAATGCTTCCTTCTTTCATCTTGAAATAAATTGCATCTAATGCCCCCAAGTCTGTATTCCCTCCTAGATATGAATTTCGAGGACGCCAATACGCTTAGGTACGAGTCATTCTCCATAGCCCAGAAAACAACTCTTCTTAGGTTTGTTTACCTTGACTCAGGTTGCACGATAACCCCACTTGCAAGAAAGTTTTCCCTATAAAGAATGTCCAACAATCAATGTTGCAAAAAAGCCTTCCACTGTGATTGTTAGAGATATCGGAGCACATTTTCAGGACACTTCTAAATTTTCCGTTTTAGACATGTTTTTCCCCATTGGTAAAGGTATTGCAGGTCATATTTCAAAAGAGCTTCATGCTATCGATAATCTACCAGCCAAAATTTTTAATCGGTCATGATATTACGTCCCATGAAGACTGGTGTGCAGATTTCAAGACTAATATACTCACTCACCTTACCACACCATACTAGCATCAAAATACTAATATCAGCTCACTCAATTGATCCAAAACCATTATCTACACCAATTTAGCCCAAAAAAGAGGATTTAAGTACCTGTTAAAACGTGGTCAATTACCTCTTGCCCCCGTCGTGCTGTCTACATGCTGCTACTGAGAGTAGCTCTTTTTCTCGTTTTCTCTCCGTGCTCTACTTCTATCCTTATGTTCGTAGACAATCAAAACACCTCATATATATATATATATATATATATATATATTGAGGTTATATTTGTACATAGTATATTGAAAAAGTATTAAAATATTGATCTAGTAGCGGTTTGTGTCGTAGCCCCGAGCTACAACTTATTTGCCTAGAGCTTGAAACCAAAGTGTAATTTTCTTTCTACTCTCTAGGCTATTTTATCTTTTTTTAAGTATTATCGACAACATTGGTTGTCAATAGTATTCTCCTAAAATTCCGAGTAGTTATCGCTATATTTTGAACCTCAAACCTGCATTATGCATGATTCCATAATTCCATGATTATATAACTTATGTATACTTCCGGAATTGCTACATTTTCATAATTTAGGATTCATTTCAGAATCCCTTGTGTCACGTTTGTAAATAACTAGGTTTTGTTTGATTTGTATTTTACGTCTATATAAACCCTAAACTGGTAAAGGACGCCAGGGCTGATGTTCCTAGAAACCCGAGGTACTCATTATACTAAACTTTGGAACAGAGCCTTAATTTACGCTACAGAGAATAACTGAGGTGGCTTTTATCACCACTACAATGGATTTGTGAGAATTCTATAAATTTTACTAAAGATTTTCTAATTTAAGGAGGATAGCTTTAGAGACTGGTGGACATTTTGGAGTTACGGGGAAAAGTCCTCTATGGGACGGCTTGGGCAGATTTTCGAGAAGAAATTAGTATTCTTCAGCCATTATACTAGCTTGGCAGTGTCATCATATGATCCAAGAAAATACAGGACTGGATCATTAAAGGAACTTGGTGTTTTAGTAAGACGTTTGCCAAATTTTCGGCATCGTAAGAAGTGTTGTGGCGATTTGAGACTGCCGCAGATGCAAGTAAGTTGAGCATAATTGTGTTTGAATTGCTCATGATATCGAGCGAAGTCATCGTGTCCTGATCGGGCTGCATAGATATGGGCCATGATCGATCGGGGTAAGGAGAGTTCAGGGGGAGAGTCGTATACTGAATATTTAAATCACGGTATGACTGGGGGGCTTTTTCGTTCCAATAGCTACTCAAGGCTAGTTTCTTCGACTTTTTATGCCAGAGTACCGTTGAGGCAAGTGTAAATTCTGATTCTGCAGGAGGTTCCATGATCTGAGCTAATTTGGCGGCTCTGTCTGCCTGGTCATCGCCTAGGATACCTGCATGACTAGGGATCCAGTGTATTTTGACTTCACCTGGGATCATGTCCGATAAGCGGGACCTACTAGGCCAATCCCGTACTTTGTTTGCGAATTGTTTGAATATTTCTTGTGAAAAGCAGACTTGAATATTTAGAAGATGCCTTGCGACGTCTAGATTGTCCAAAAGGATTCAAAGGTTATTAGAAAAGCGAGCAGATGATTGGAGTAATGCTATCTCTAATGCTGCAGTCGCAACCATGATTTCTGCGTCAAAAGGAGTCATTTTGTCATTGGGAGGAATGCTTTTCTACAATAAAACACGTCCTGCCTGATAGATGATTATGCCACACCCTACTCGAGGATTAAGGTCAGCTTCCGAGCGTCCTCCGTCAGTGTATGCTATCAGGACTTGAAATGGGATGCCACTTAGAAGGGATTTGGGGAGTATAGTGATACGTTTAATACTGCTGAAGTAGCTCACTGATTCTTTCCAGGGCGGATTAATTAATGGGTTAATGAATTTGGTTCTGAGTTGACTTAGTACCTATCTGTGACAAGCTGATAAGCTGGAATGTCCTGTAGCCTATGCTATGTAGCATAGGCATCCATCTACCCTATTCAACACATTAGGTTGTAAGGGTATATTCCCTGCCGCATAAACATATGGAATTATATTGCTCATAAATTAAATACCTCGGTATATAAGACTGGAAGGGTGTGATTCCCAGTTGCATTTGTTTATGCATCTATAATTTATATATCTCTTGGCAAATAAATGCCTTTTAGAATAGATAGATATTTGTGTATATAGTTACAAGCTCGCCCAAAGAGTAAATCCTAAGTAGAAAATAAACTTCCATCTAATATCTAAATGCATATTGCTTTATTTTATTGATTCGTAACACCGTCTCGTGAAACGGGAGACTGATCTATTTTTCTTTAGCACCCATCCTGCTTGTCTATGTAAAGGATGACGTAAGCCTAGACGATGAATGCGCACTGTATTTCGCTGCAATTTAGAAATTAATTCGATCTCGGGTGGGCAGAAACCAGATTCGCGATGCAGAATTGGAATTAGGGTTGTCTAATATACGGGGAGAATTGCTCTAGCACTATTGGAGATAACTTTGTGGAGAAGAACGATGTGACCCTCTACACAATTTGAAACTATTCGGTTAGAGCTTAACATTCTAGAGCGCCCAGGCCACCAGGTTTCGGACCCAAAGTAAGCGATTGGCAGTATGCATGAGATTACTGCTTGGCGTAGGAGATGGGGCGTAGCCACTTTCATGATGTTGCCCACACTTCGAAAGGTATTTACTACTTTGGCTGCTTTACCGGTAAGAATACGAATATGCCACTTGAAAGATAAAGTTTTATCGAAATGAGCTCCAAGCCATCTAGCGTATGGAAGGGATAGGTTTTCTGATACTGAGAACTCATCCGATGTCACTGATGGGGTGAGAGTTGGATATTTGTGTGATCGGCGGCGCGAGAAGTGCCGAAGTTCTGATTTTTCAGGGTTGAATGTGATTCCCTCATTTTGGCCCCATTCTAATGCCTCTTCTAAGGAGTTTTTCAGTATGCTGCAATTTTCTGTGAGGGAATTCTGCGTCGCTAATATAGCTATATCATCAGCATAGCCGAACCTGTTAGAGATGTTCCCCATCTTTAGCAGCGGGGATATGTATAGCATAAAAAGTATTGGGGAGAATTGTGATCTCTGTGGGAGTCCACAACTAATATTTTGGTGAGGCTCTACTTCGCCATCTATCTGAACTTTTACTGAGCGATTGGGAGTAAATGAGCTGACCCATTTTACTAGATTGTCTTGCCAGCCTTGTTCGCACATCCGACGTACTAGTCTACCTGGGAGCACAGCATCGAAAGCACCTTTGACGTGCAGTGTGAGCATAGTTGCTGTTTTTCCTTCATTCAGAGCTTTCTCTATATCATGAGTGAGGCAAATCGTAAGGTCAATCGCTGATCTACAAGGAAGGGCCCCGAAGTGCTGCGTGGCAAGTACTTTGTCACACACTGCAATCTAAGCTATGGGTTTTGCTATAAGGCGTTCCAGACCTTTATCTAGAGCCGAGAGGAGAGCGATCTGTCGGTAAGATCGCGGTGATGATAGATCTGTTTTATTCGGCTTCTGCAGTATAACTACAGTGGCTTTACGGAAGCATTTAAGGTGGTGTCCTATGGATAAGCAACTCATCAATAAAGAATGTACATGGACTTCAATTAGTGAACAAGCTAATCTGAGTTTTGCTGTTGGAATGTCATCATTACCTGGGGTTGAATTTCCTATATGTAGTTTTGCCTTATTAGTCTCATCTAAAGTTATAGGTGGAAATGGTAGAGATTTTTGTGACACTGTCGGGGTGTTCATATGAATGTCTCCTAATTCTACGGGGTTTGAGAGTAGACAATCTGCTAAGATTTTGGACTTGTCTATGAGTGTGGTTGCCGGTGGATTTTCAGGAGAGCTAGGGTCCTTTAATGGTATTGAACGATATAATACTATAGACTTATGCCATTTAGTAGCAGAGAATATACATATCCTTTGCTGTTCTAGCATTTTCAATTTTAGACCTGAAAAATGCCTCCTTTTCCCTCTTTAAGATGTTTCGATAAGTTTTTGATTCGATTTTTAATTCAGCCACTGAGAGGGAAGCTCTTGAGCATTGCTTGTAATGTTTTCGAGCTAATTTGCAATACTGATTTCACCACGGATTCCCTTTGACATGACCCTGTGCTCGTCTTGCGGCTCCAGTAAAGGCCTCTCGAATTAAGACGATCAGGCATTCCGTATACGTATCTAGTCTATGTGGAGTTGGGTTTACAGGTGTACGGGAGAGACTAATAATAGAGCTTGCTAATAGCTGTTTAAATAGGTTTGTATCGAGTGTATCTAAACGAAGTCTTTGCATTGGTATAGCGCATTGTTTCCACAGGATTATTGTTAGTGATGGTAGATGATCAGAAGTTGAGTTGATATAGGTAGGAATATTGCAGATTGCATTTACAGATAAGGACCTTTGCCAAATGCTAAATCGAGGACTTTACATCTATTGTGTGTGGGGATGTCTACGGGAGAGAGGAGGGAGAAGTTGTTTGTGTCTATCCATTCGACGAAAGAATCAGCACCAGGAGATGGGCTACGAGACCAGAATGGTTGCCACCAATGGTGGTGTAGATTAAGATCTCCTAGAATAAGACAGTTTCCATTAAATAAGGAAGGGGAAAGCTGGTAAAGGCTCAACAAGAAGCTTGGTCCTGGGCTACTCAAGGATGCATTGTAGACATTAAGGATTTTAATTAACTGGCCATCAGAGGAAGATAGGCATAGTAGAAGAAGATCATCAAAGATACCTGTATCTAATTATTCCTATTGTATACCTACTTCTTTACGGGTGTAGGATATGATGTAAGGACGGGAGATTGACCAATCGGCAGCTGGGGCAAATGTGTCAAAGGAAGGATGTTTCTTTGTAATGCACCTGGTTAGATCATGGAAAATGTAGGGTTCCTGAATTAGGATTATGTCTGCTGAGATTGAGTGGGCTTCGTTTATCGCTATTTCATGTGACTGTACGCCCCTTCCGACGTTTAGAGAGAGTATCGTAAGTGGTCTTGATGAGTAATTTTTAGGGTTAAAAATTGTCATCAATATTCTATGCTTCTAATGTTCGGATTCTCTACGGTGTTGAAGACAGCGAAAAGATTTTCTTTGCTTGTGTCTTGTGATTTAGGGGCCTCTGCGGTTATCTTTTTCTTCTTACTAGACTTCTTGTTGATCGGGATTTGAGTTGACGTTTTGGTATTATTGTCCATTTCCAATGTGGTATTAGCAATCAGTATTTTGACACATCCGGCTTCTGCTAGCAGACGGAGACAAGTTTCGGAGCAGATCTTACGTATTACTATTGTTTGTGATCGGGTTTTTGGTACTAAGGAGGGATATGGACGGAGTAAGCATTTCGTGACATTGGCTGGATATGCATCGTGGCAGTGGATGCATTTCGGAGGGCAAGTGTGACCCGTCTGGGCAGCACTTAGATTTTTGTGATCCGATTCGGAGTGTTGAGTAAACCCGCAGAGCCGGCAGCGAGGGGATGAAGGACAGATTCGAGCGTTGTGCCACGACCAGCATCGATTACATTGAGCCACTGCCGAGCGATTGAGTAGTAGGCGGTCTACTGTTCTACAACCAAAGAGGAATAGTGTTCGGGGAAGTTCAATTTTGGCATGAGAGAAACTTACTATCCACGCCGTTTCTGAAGATTGAGGTACCTCATCGTTGTCTCGTGATGGTGTGACGGAGATCGGTGAACTTCTAGCTACAGCAGTTACGGCACTAGTGATCACTTCGGATGTGACTGGCATAAGACAATGTTTTAGGTTATCATCTATTGTTCCATACTTTCTCGGTAAATTTGAAATCCGATATGAAAACCAGGGGGGGGCTTATTCTAAAGATGCTTCGCCAAAAAGGTTTCCTTCCGCGAGTTTGTTTTTAAGAGCTTCTAGATTACCCTTTCTAGGCCAAAAATCAAAGCTAGTCTTTGTTGGTAAGGCACTAATTAGAAGCGATCCATATTGGCCAAGTTTTGTTTTGATGAGTGTTTGGAGTGCGTATCCTGAGTAAGAGCGAAGTGGACTGTCCTCTGAGAGCCGAAGGAATAGTCTTTCATCGGCAATTATTTGAGCGTTTTTATTCTTCATAGGAATTTTATTGCTGGAGAGAACCTGGGCTATAACAGATGATTTAGATTTCGCAGCTTGTGCATAACTAAGCTGAGAGGGTTTCCCCAATGTTTGTTTGGTTGTAGTTGGGGTTCCACTTTGATATGCCTCGAAATGCCGCGTAGCTAGCTACATTAGTTTTATCGTTGCAATATTCTTTTAGAGCGCGGGCTAGTCTTGGTATCATCTGTGTAGTAGAAGAGCAGTTTTGGTCAAGTATTTTAAAAATTGGACCGAATAAGATTTCTGCTTCAAGAGCTCTTTGCTTTGCAGCTTCTTTGCTTATCTGCAAAGCTTGTTCTATGAGGCCAATAGGAGTGAAGTCATCGTATGATATAGTATCTTGTGAAAGTTTACCATCAAGATCTGGATGATCTAGCTCAAGGAAATTAGGGTTCAATGGTTGAGTAGGAAGCGAGTGGCCTGTATTTCCTTTTGGTGTATGGTGAGGAATATTGTGGTTTGGAGATGTAGGGTCGTATTAGGGTGAAGGGTGAAATTCAAATGACAAAGTGAATCTTTTTGTCTCAACATGTACTCTGAATATATACCATAAGATTAATTGTAGGTTGTAGTCCGTATTGAATGTACCTTGAGAATCCAGAATGTATCTAGGTTATTGATTGATCCAATACTTTGGCATAGGGAAATTATGATAAATATATCACGTGACAAGGATGACAGTACAGGTCTTCACCGGTCAGAATTCAGAATTACCTACCACACTATGCAAAATGAGTGTAACATAATTACCAAGTTTCTACTCTCCAGAGTTTAGCAACTGAACAAAGGCATAGAATTTATAGTAAATTAGCATAAAAGTACATTTGTATCTAATAATCAGATTTTCGGAGTATGGGTTTGTGGAAACATTAAGTTTTAACACAATCGCAGTGTGACGGCTGGTTAGCCGATTTATCCCTGTAGCATATGCTGTCCAGCATATGCCTGCATAGCACGCTTAGTGTTAGATATGGTGTTGTCACGTGATGTATAAAACATATATAATATACAGTAAATAACTAGCCGGCTGGTTGCGCATAATAATTTCTTGAAGAGGTTGGCTTGCTTGGCTTGACAGGTTCTTCTCAAAGGCGGACCAGCTTGGCTTGGTGATTTCCTCGATAGAGACGGGGCGGAACAAGTATTACAGTTGATAGTAACCAGATCACTCGTCCTCCTTTTGGTATATATAAGAGCTTTCCTATATCGTTAGATAGATCATAGATAAACTATAAACTACCTTTATATACTCGGTGGCTCAGCACTAGTACCTAAACTGTGACACGCAGGAAGAAGATGACTAATTATGGGGACACTCATTTGGGACTATGTACAGAAGCAGTATTCTACTACGAGTTTCGTCCTTAAAACAGTCCAAACCGTTTTATCATCCATTTTATCCTAAGATTTCCCTATAATAATCGTTAGTAGATATTTATACTGTTTTTTAATTGTGAGAAACAAGTTTGAAAAGTTGTAAGCAGTTTCCGTGACTCTACATAGAAGTCGAGCAGAAGCATCAGAGACCAAATCATAAAGCTTCTCAAGGAAGGAAAATTGTGCCGTGAAACCGCATGTGAGACTCACTATTCCAAATCCGCTATCATTAATATCCGTAAGACGCTCACAGGTATCGGCAGTGGCGGGGAGGGGGTGGAAGAAGGAAATCTTCTCCCCAGGACAAGCGAGAAATTGTCCATATTGAAACTCACAAGATCGTGAAGACACCTAAACAAGTAGCAGCCGTTTTGCGATATTCAATTAGAATTTTTGTTTCCACCCAAACAATGCGAAATGTCTTGCGCGAGTCGGGTTTGAAGGCACGAAAGAAGGCAAAAAAGCCAGCGTTGTCAATTTAGCACAAAAAAGCTAGACTTCAATTCGCATTGAGGTACAAAGAATGGGCTTTTGAGGATTGGAAGAAGGTAGATTGGTCTGATGAGAGCAAAATTGTAGTGACTCAGGTATGATCAGAATGTTTAGCTGGTTGAGATATCTTTGACTGCGGAAGATTATGAGGGAGCAAAGATAATAATAAGGTTGAATTAGATATTATTTGTTTCTAATGTATAATGATATGATTATGTTGTTATCAGTTTCTACATCTTTCTAATGAACAATAACTAGCCTTTATATAAATACCTCAAATCCCTTGTTCATTACCAGAATATTATATACGGTCTCTTCTACTGATTCCATATACTTCCATCTATCTCTAGCCATGGCTATGAGATACTTACACTACCCCGATATAACAATCTGATCTACTTGCACATCGTAATAATGATTATGCCCTTGTACCATGTTCCATACAGCGATATTCTGGTATTAGTAATGTAATGTCCGTGCGTGAGCTCCAATTCACAACAAAAATCCCCCGAATTTCAAGTAATGGAATACTGTACATCTGGTAGAATGACAATGAGGATGGTAGTACGATTCCAACAGTTAAGTTTGGAGGTGGAAATTTAATGGTATGGGAATGCATAGCATGGTCTGGAGCAGGTGCAATTGCTCGGGTGATAGGAAGGATGACTACAAAGCAGTATATAAGCATCTTGGATGAAAATCTGATGCGCAGTCTTTTAATGGATGTGCCCTCTGTGGACCAGTTGATTTTCCAACAGAATAACGATCCCAAACATATAGCCCGGGTCACAGTAGCATATCTAGACTCTGAAAGTATAAAACGCTTGGAGTGGCCAGCTCAATCTCCAGATTTGAACCCAATAGAGTATTTCATGGATGGTGTGTATCTATCATATATGGGGTGTAGCTAGTTGATAAGTATCGCTTAACCTCCCATGTAGTAAGCGGCTACATGGGAAATGGTATTTGTCAGGAAATATTAATCCCTTCAAACAGCGCTCCCTCTTACAGGAAATGGGGAATTCAACATATTCCGGTATAAGGATAGTCTAGAGGATAGTGAAGGGAAAGACTTTCTTAATTGTATATATATAGTCGAGAGCAAGGCGCGGAGTAGAGATTTTCTCTTCACGCAACGTCTTCTTACAGTATATCGCAGTACTTATTTCTCTTCCTTTGTGAAGACCGTTATTATCTTATGGTTACCTAATTCCATTCATCCTTTTATCTATATACTACCTCTTCCATTGGGAACTACCAATATAATACTACTACCACTTCCTTCCATATCTTATTTTGCATCCTACGGTAAACATACTTACACATACATTGCAATCCCTTAAAGAGCACCTCTGTGGTGAGCTGAAGAGAAGACTAGGGCAATAAACTGAAGAACCGAAAGGCGTGGGGTAATTGTGGGAACGAGCTGAGAGAGAATGGGCTCTGATGTCTGCAAATAACTGCCAAAAACACTTGTATCACCTATACCGAAGCGAATTAAGGCAGTCATAGCTGCAAAGGGTAGTATCATTAAGTATTAAATTGCGGCCAAATGAGTGTTCACATAATTAGTCATCTTCTTCCTGGGATTGTGAAAAAAGGAAAAGTTTCCACAAACCCATACTCCGAAAATCTGATTGATCGATACTAATGTACTTTTATGCTAATTTACAATAAATGTTGAGTATTTAGGTCACATGCAGTATCACGTGGATATTTATATTAGTCTCGCTTAGTTAGAATGTATTATATGAAGTCTAGTATAGTACTTTAGTTAATAACATTAATATAAGATAAAAGTATATCGTATTCTACACCACGCTTCTACCCCTTACAAAATCATTCTCTTAACAGGTTATGAGAACCCGAATATAGGTGTTCAAAGATTAGATTGATATCTTATAAACTTGGCATCTAAAAAAACTACAACAGCTCAATAGGCTCGCTGGAACGTTAGAAGAGAAGACAAAAATAAATCACGCCCTGACTTGTTTACGTTAACTAAAGGGAGCCGTGTATAGACTGTCGTTAATCGAGAGGTTCATTAGGAGCATTAGGAGTGTGTGTAGAATTTCAGGAATTTTTATACTTTCATTTCTTAATATTAAATTACTTTATTTCACTTCATTCTTTTATACCAAAAATTAAAAAAAAAAAAATATATATATATATATTACATTATTATCATAAAATGCTTGAGAGCAGCGATAAATATCGCATTCCATTGTTGAATCGCAACAACCATGAGGTTTGGTTCCAGGACATGGTCTTTAAGCTTTGAGGTAAAGAACTCTTCTATGTCATCGAAACAAGTTTAAAAGATTTCGCTTGGGTAAGAAAATTGGACGCCAACCCGGTCCCTGGGAACACAAGCTCTAAGTCGCCACCGAATTCTGAGATCGAAAACCTAACCTCCAAGTTCGACGAATTAGGCGGTGTTTATAACTTAGAAAAGAAGAGAAATTACGAGCGAGATCAAGCAAGAGCATTTCATATTATCAGTATATCATTGTGTGAAGATGATAAGGCAACAAGAGGGCAATATGAAAACGATGTTAGAGGATTTTGGAGATCTCTAAAGGAAAAGTACCAGAGAACAAGTCAATCTACTGCATCGCAGTATATGACCGAAATACAGAATTTTGTTTTTTGTGAAGAAAAGGGCGTTTTTGCTGCCTGGGCTTTGTTGAGAGAATACAGACGCAAAGCAATATCAGCTAATTCTCAGTTGAAATTGGCTTACCCAGATGCGGCACTATTTCATATCTTTTGCAAGTCACTCCCAAATACTTACAAGCCATTAACACGCGCGTTTATAGCACAACCTAGTCTGTCAGTGGAAGAAAAGATTGACATGCTGACTGAGCACGAGATGGAAATGCGCCATGAGGAGAAGACGGATGAAAAAGCCTATGCTGCTAAGTCCNAGAGAATTCAGATACCTCAGATACAGAAAGTGATGAGGTTGAGGTTTGCCACCTATCACAAGTTGATATAAGTAAGATTGCTCCTTCTTCCTGGCCAGCCGACACAGGTGCTTCCTCCCACATGTCTGACAAAATATCTCTATTTAGACACATGATTCCCATCAAGCGTCGAAATATACAAGTCGGAGGGGGGGGTTTTGTACTCCGATTATAAAGGAATTGTTTATTTAATATGTAAAGATGGGTCTCTAATGACACTTGAAAATGTTCTCTTTGTACCAAATTTAGGTACAAATTTACTTTCTGCTAGACGATT
>QVIK01000895.1:0-17950 GCA_003957845.1 Oidium heveae | reverse complement strand
TTTTGTCCCCAACCATAAAGAAACATCCGCAAACCTACCAACGCTTAGTGGGAAACTTAAAGTTTCTAAAGCTAATATACCTAAATTTATTTAAGTAGTTTCGCAGTGGCTGCCCCAACTCATTGTTTTGAATACGGTAGAAGAGATAGAGAATTTTGCACAGAACATATGTGGGACCTTAGACAACGCATTGAAAGCAGTTGGGAAGCGTCCAAATAAGAAAAGTGGAAGGAGTGCTCCATGGTGGACTCCAGAATGCAAATTTGCTCACTTAGAATACCAAGAAGCGGTGGAGGAATCTGAGTGTATCTCAAGAGCGAGGAAACTCAGGACTACAGTTGCCTCTGCAAAAAGAGAGCATTGGAAAAGAAAGGTGGAGCACATGAAATCATCTCGAGATGTTTTCAAACTTATGGGTTGGGCAAATCATCAAAATGCTAGGATCACTCCTCCCCTTCGCCATGAAGGGCGATTCATATCTGATCAGGAAGAACGTGCTATATTACTAAGAGACCTCCTACTAGCAAGATTCTCCGCTGCTGATGATCTTCCTCCCTGCACATTAATAGGAGAGACGCATATTCCATGGTCGGAGGACCTAAATGAGGATGAGGTAAGGGCTTGTACGATTGGAAGTGGCAACACCAGTCCCGGAGCCGATGGAATTTCTGTCGAGCTACTTGCAGCCTGCTGGCAAAGCATAGAACACCATGTGACGTACCTTTTCCGCGCATGTATTCGCCTAGGGTACCACCCTCAGTGCTTTAAACTTGCAGAAATAGTTTTTCTTCCAAAAGCTGGGCGGGATCCTTCATCAGTAAAAGGATGGAGGCCGATATCACTACTGTCTTGCCTAGGGAAAGGATTGGAGAGGATTTTGGCGAAGAGAATGTCACGGCTTTCCGTTGTTTGTGACATCGTTGGCCGTCAGCAATTCGGCGCACTCCCAAAGCGATCATCAAATGATCTAGTTTCATGCTTGGTGCACGACATTGAGGAAGCTAAGTCGCAAGGTTGGGCTTCTACGTTTGTTACACTTGATGTGCAAGGAGCTTTTGACGCTGTTCTACACAATAGGCTGACATGGCGGATGTAAGCTCAAGGGTGGCCTGTATCATTACTCCGATGGACTTCATCGTTCTTGAAGAGTCGTAAAGTACAAGTACGATTTCAAGGAGGAGTAACAAGTCCCAAGGAACTTGTTTGTGGGGTACCTCAGGGATCACCCATCTCTCCCCTTCTTTTCTTTCTTTATATGGCTGAACCAATGCGAAGTGGGAATACAATTGCACGTTTCAGTTATGCTGATGATATCGGAATCGTAGGCTTTGGTCGTACAATTAGTGAATCGGCAATGGTGGCACAGAGAGAAGTCAATAGCCAAACGAGCTGGGCTGAAGAAAATGCAATATTGTTTGATACCCAAAAATCGGAGATGATCCAGTTCCCCGGTAGTAAGAAAGAAGAACCTGTTGGAGTTTATGTGAACGGAAACATGATCGAACCAGCCGAACAAATTCGTTGGTTAGGAGTGTACCTTGATCCTCGCCTAACCTTTAAACACCATGTGGCAATCTGGTGTGGAAAAGCACTCAAGCTAGCTCAATATGTGAGACGAGTAAATTCTGTCATGAGAGGAGCAGCTCCATAGGCATTAATATCAGCAGTAGAGTCATGTGTTGTTCCGATAGCGACTTTTGGTGCAGATGTATGGTGGCCAGGAATGACACGTCCTGCAGCAAATGGGAACGTTGTACCCCCTACATCACACCTATGCGGTTTAATTGATAAAGTCTTACATGTAGCTCTAAGAGCTGCTCTTCCAGTCTGGAGGACAACACCAAATGTTGTTCTACACAGGGAAGGAGGTATCCCTCCAGCTCGTGTACTACTAGAGAGTTTTCGACTTCGACTTGCTGCCCGTCTTAACTCACTTGATGATCGTCACCCACTTCGGATCAGAGCAAGTGAGTGCCCTAATATTGGCACATTAAAGTACAAAAAAAGACAAAGACTATCCAAGAGACCTGAAATCAAAATGACTAGAGTTCAACGCGCTCTACGACAATTACCTCGAGCCGAAGCTGCAGAGCCATTACAAGCTCCAGCATACAATAAAATCTTTGGAACAAAGGTAGATGGAGTTCGGTTCTTTCAAAATTGGATAAGCACCACCGCTCCGACTGATATAGTTGCCTACTCTGATGGATCATCGGAAGGCCCCGGGCGTTCATCTTGGGGGTACGTGCTCCAGCGCAGAGGGATAACTATTCAAAAAAGAAGAGGCATACTACACGGGGGTGAAGTATACGATGCAGACATCTTTGGGGCAACCATCGCACTCAGAGCTGCGCTGAATATAAGACAAAACAGGGAAAACATATTCGTTCTACTAGATAACCAGGCTGCAGTGTTGGCTCTGCAAAAAAGAAAATCGGCATTAAGCATCCGATTAGTAAAACTATTCCATACTCTAGCTAAAAACATTAACGCAGAGTTTAGATGGGTGCCAGGTCACTCAAAAATTTGTGGAAATAAAGAAGCAGACGCTGAAGCTCGTGCTGCTCTGCAAGATCTGCCAGAGAGAAATACTCAACCTGGCTATATCACCTTGGCCTACTTGAGCCGTTTGATGCAGCAGCGCCGCCAAGAACTGGTGGAAAAATGGTGGGCTAAAGTTTGTCCGATCCGATATCAAGATTTGGATCTTAAGATGTGTCGCAAAAAACCACCCGAACTGGGGTTACCAAGGCAGTTACTACATAAATTACTTGCTGCTAGAACAGGACATGGTGACTTTGCAGCGTACCATCGTCGCCTAAAACATGTAGATGCTAATCTTGAATGTGTCTGTGGACAGGAGACTACTTTTACCCACTTCATCTGTTGTAGACTTCACGCTAATCAAATGCGCAAACTTCGGAAAGGTATGACCATGGATAACTTTAGAAAACAACTTCTCGGGCATAATTGCTTGAAGCAAGTTCAGCGAATTTGCACGAAAAACGGGTTGCTTTGGTGACCAAATGTTTAACTCATCCTCTGCTGGACGCGAGGAGAGTATTTAACAAGATGCCAACACTTGGAATCGCGGGCTAGAGCTTGGTGTGAGAAATGCTGAGATAACCCCTTTTAGTTGTTACTTTCTTTTACTTTTCTTTTACTTTTGTTTATTTTTTATTTTTTTTTTCTTTGTTTTTTATAAATACGTTCATAATTTTTACAATTCATCTAAATAGCGGGCGTGAACGAGTTGGGCATGCCTGAGGCCATAATCCCAACCGGCTCCGCCGGTCCCGTACCCAAAGTGGACAATAGGGCGTATGCCTAGGACCTTAAATAGAATAAATAAATAAATAAATTACAAATACAATATACTTTTTAAAAAAAAATTCATTAATTATAAATAGAGCCTGTACTCTTGTTGGAATTTATCTAAATTCATCTAACCATTATTTTAAATTTAACAAGCATGTTCAACTATTTCACTCTTCACTTTTCCATCTTTTATCCAAGTGCGAATTTGCGCTGGTATGGGAACCTCTTCATAATCACCATCTTCTTGTGCAGGATCAAGAATATTTAAATTAATACCACTAGATTTACTGCTAAAAATTTCAGTGCCCAAGCTTTCTTTGCTTAGGTAAATCTGAGCCCCATCAACCGTGTCTATCAAGATTGTTGGAAGTTTTCCCAGGACCTGTAAAGCAAAGCTTGAAGATTTAATGATATCAATTGAAGATACAAGTGAATCAATTATTACAGATAGATTTGGAGAGTTATCAATTGAAATTGCATTAGCTTTTCCACTAATTATAATAGTCGTCTTTTTGCATCGGCTAATGAGTATTGATTGTGATAAGGATGCTTCAATCTTAATGGGCTCAGATTCATCCTCAAAATTTTCCTGACGTTGTAAGACATTTAAATCTTCAAGGGAGATGCATACTTACGATAAACCATTTATTTCCTTCAAATTTCTTGATAGCAGGCTTCTTAGTGCGCATACTTTCTGGTTTAGGCTTTTTTCCTGGTACAGGGCTTTTTGAGCGGCTAATGGAAGATTGACTTCTTGCTAATACTGAAGTGCCTGCTCGAAGTGATGGGTTTTTGTGAGTCATCTGATCATTATTAACTTTTTTTAACCCTTTTGTAATGTCCGATCCTTTATTGAGCTCGGAGAAAACAGCTCCTAGTCCTCCTGCGTTTTCTGATGACGTCTTCTTTGAAACTCTATCAAGTATGACAGGTGATGGGGCTGGTCCTGGGGGTGGTGGTGGAGGTGGAGGTGGTACTGAGTCTTGTGTGTAATCTGACTTTTTATTGGATGACTGTAAAGTCTTTTGATTAGAGGACTCTATAGCCTCTTCCAATGTTACACCCCGTGCATTCCAAAGAATACCAGAAGGAAAAGTTTGTTTGACATATTCAGAAAGATTATTAAAAACCTGGTAGTATTGTTGTAACCACTCAACTTTTTTTGAGTCCCTATGCAAATCAGAATGCATTTTCCTATCTATCATGGATATATCTCACGTATCCTTGAATTCTATCAACACTCTATTCCCCCAATACTGAGCAGACCCATAGAACTCTTCGATATGTTTTTGTGGCTTTGGCTCCACGGTTATCCATGCTAGGAATCCAATACTTTCCGAGACGGCACTCAAAAGGTTGAACACTGGAGACCCGCGGTTTGAGTCTCTTATTTCACTCACAGATGTGATTGATTCTTGTAAGGGCTTGAGTAACTCCATGAAAACTGGGCTGCTCATCTCAGGCTTCTTAGCTTTTGTTGTAATGTATATAAACTTTCGTTGACCGTGAAAAGCTTTCAACAAACTATTGGCCTAATATTTTTAGAACTTTTTCTATCTTCTTTAATTAAATGCACTACCTGTTCTGAAATAGGTCCCCCAAGTTGCTCACTGATCTTCACGAAACTTTGGACTGGCCCAGAAATAAAGGCATCAAAATCTTCGATAGACCCGGGCAATTCTTCGGGTACAGGCTTAGACTCTGAGAGTTTTTCGGGTATAGCAGGCAAGGAGCCAGATCGTGTGAATGTCTCGGCTCCATTTTCATTTGGTTGCTGAACCGTTGAAGTGGCCAAGTCTTCCAGTCTGGAAGTGGCGGCTTCTAGACTGAGCAAATCATTGTTAGTTGGCTCATTTAAGTCAAATTTGAAGGGTCATTTTGCCTAATTAGAAGAAAAATATCTGGAATTGATCAATATACCGTTTTACTAAAGTTACCAAGTTGTGCATGTTATTCGTCTCTGCAAACGGAGGCATAGCTGCTTACGAACACAATGCGGAAATTACAAAAATAATACAGGAAGAAAAGAAAGCGTGAGGGTCTTAGATAGTATGAAAATTTAAAACATAGAGGATAGAGATGTCTCAAATGCTAGTTTTTGAAGTCACTGTAGTTTCACATAGCTGGCCTTGTATTCCGGATTCTTGGCGTCCCGAGTTTAGGTTTAAGTGTGAGCTGTGTATTACTTAATGATTTATCAAATACAGGTATGATATTGTTTTAATTAGGTACTTCACAAGCGAGCTGGCCACTTTTTGACTACATTACTATTATCATCTTCAAGATATCGTATCTCTACCACACAATCTTCAAATATATTCTAACGAAAAAAAATAAAGAAAGAAAGAATGACTTAACTATCCGAACATTCGGAAACGACGCGTTAATAACCCAATGATATGCTGCACGATCCACTATTTCGAACTGACGCGCTGGAATACAACTAAGACGCAATTGCGAGCTTAAATCGAAGAAACCTACAATAGTAAATAAAGAGGCAATAAGTAGGCATATTTTAGAGTATAACCAGAAAGTTTTCTTTGCTCACAAAGAGTATGGTGCGATAAATGGCGAGTAATTTGTTGAAGGAGCGCAAGAGACTGCCTCTGCGAAGGGAGTGGGGGGAATAACTTTACTATGCGTACACCTGGGCTAAAAACTTGATTGAGTCCTAAAGATAATCACGGGACTGCTAAACGAATGGCAATTATGTAATGCATTGTAATTCATGCTATATAATATCAATGCAAAGATTACCCTATTATAGGGATACACGACTGAGTAAACAATTGAATTGAATATAAACAACCTCGAGATAGAAATACTTGATTATTAGAAAGCCATATACTGAACTAAAGTTATTGATAATTATAACTATAGTTCCTCCAACTATCTATGGAATTAAATAATTATACTTTCACACTACCCTTCTCTACTGTAAGATCCTACCTAGGACTCCCTGTATTCGTTGAGCACTGAACACACAGTGAGCTAGAAGGCGGCTGATATAGAGCAACTGCATGCCCGCTACGTACGCAGCAACCCCATGCTCTTAAATTAGTGGATTTTATGATCCTCTATTTCATAATAGGAAGGCGGTCAGGACAATAAGTACCGCTATTGAACTTAGCAGAGAAGATGTATTAAAGATGTCTTGATCATCCATTCTTGAATCATTTCTTTCTGTTCAATGTCCGAAATAGTGCCATAGGTTTCATATTGAGACGGGCCAGTATTAAGAGCCATTATACTTAAGGGAGTAAGTAGTATTTAGCCATGTAAGTAAGCGAGAATTTAGTGCTATAAATGTTCCAGATAATCAGGCAATTACTTAAATATGGCAGAATTAAGATCGACAGAGACCACACCGCTATCTTATGAGCACGGGGGTGCTGCGTAGCGGTCATCGGGGTGCTCAATATCAGCCGCCGAGCTAGAAACTTCAACAGCCATATCAATACTTACACCTTCCCGCTATATTTACTAAACATGTTAAATCCGCTTTGGTAAAATGGAAAAGATCTAAACTTGAGTATTTTTTTCAGATTCAAACCTCTGCCTCATCAAAGATTCTATCGTAGGTCTATATATACATAAAATCATCATTACCATTCTCTCATCATATGATCTCATACTGAGAGTGACTGTTAGTGGCTAATGGAAAGGGATGGCTATCGATGATTGATGACTCTGTGTGGTTGATAGAGGGTAACAGGTAACTTTGGGACTAATGACTATTGATACTAGGGATATCTGAGGGAAGGGAATCTGAGGAGAGAAATTGGTAGTAATGATACTTTGACTAATGATATGAGTAAAGACTAATGGTTGACGAACTACTGGTGTCTAGAATGACAAAAGACTAAACGTGAGGAACCTAATTACAGCGGAAAATGTTCTACTACATACACAATCTTACTCTCATGTTCTTTACCCACGTTAGTTACTCTCAGTAAGAAAATGTATTTTGTTGTCCAGGCATTATAAGGCGTTTGGCGGTGATTGACTTCCACGCAAACTCAAGGGAGGGCTCGTTGCTAGGCCGGGATTTACCGGTATAGCCGAATATATTTACAAAAACAAAACTAGCGAAATCTGACACATACTATCAATCTATCTTTCTACTCGCAGCCTCGTTTCAACACCTCATTAACCCTGAATATTATTCGGACAGCTTCCGAGTTATTTTAACACTAATAGTGCGTCATACTTTATAAATAATTTAAAGTTTGCGAAGAGTTAAAGCCTCACAGTAGTTGTTGAGTATATATCGGTAGTCCCGAGAACATTGAAGTTTTATCGCGTAGCTAAGGCTTATATGACGTTTTACTATTTTTTAAAGTAGACGAACTTTTAAGCGAGTGACCTTGAGTAAGCGCTGCAATATTCGGAGGAAGACTCATAAAAATCTTGATATATCAAGAAAATCGGAAAAAAAAAAAAACTCACGTCAGCTGGCGGTCAATTCATTGTATATGGGAAAGTGTTGGGGTCTTAGAAGTTGTCGAGAATACATATCATCAGCACCACTGCAAAACGAGTTCCGTTGCTGCTGTCATTAGCTTCTAGCCATCTCTAAAACAAACAAAATGAGTTGATTAAATACTAGATATCTTTTTATTGGATATAAATACCAGTGTGAACGGAAATTTTTTTATATAAAAAGGTAATTTTTCTAAGAAGAGCATAAATTGTTCTCACGACTGACTGCTTTCGAGCAGATATACGTACGGCTTTTAAGAGACCTATGATTCATGTCCTTCGTTTAGCTATCCCGGATAATCAGCGTAGATCCGCGGATCATTGCCCCGCCCCATGGCTTACACGCGTGCTGTCATTTCAAGACAAAATATGATTTTATGAACGTGAATATAAATAAACTTTAATGAGACGATATATCGACTCGGCTTTTTTTTGTCGATCAGAAATTGCAAAATACTCAGGATAACGTAAACCCCGAAAAAAAAATTTCTCTCATTGTAATTTATACTAATGAATTGCTTGACCTCGTGTTGAATTTTTTTTTTCCCCCCAAGTAGAGAAAAGGTAGACCGGGAAAAATGTGGCTAGCTTCGCTTTGATTAGATTTCAATTAACCCGATCAGGAAGCCCAGGGCCCATGCAGGTGTCTATCTAATTGTTTAAATTTTCACAGGGGGAAACCCTTGGGTAATAACCCCCCCCCCCAAACTGCCATCTAATATCTTTCTAGTTTGTAGTTTACCTTCAGGAAGTGCGTTACGCTATACGTCCAGTAAGAGTTCCATCCTACCTCTTTACTGCTCTGTGCATCATTTCCCGCATCACCGCCTCGACTTGACTGGCAAGTCGAAACTGTTCTAAGTATCCTTCGTCTAAAATCCCCTTTGTTATTCTAGCCACATCTTACGGGCTTTGAATCATGGCCTGATAGGACCTGTCTTTCGCCTTTCGCAGGATCCCCCCTCGTCCTCAGGCCCACTTAGGGCATGAGATGACCATATGCCTGACATTTTGGGACGGATATCCACACTGGCATTTTGGGTTGTCATCTCCAGGGACTTTTCTTCTATACAGGTAAGAATTGAGCCCGATGTGCTCATTTCTTATTTGAGTAGCGACACTGCTCTGAGCCCTACTAAGGTTTTGGTGAATTTGGACTGGTGTTCCCCTGTAGTCGATTCTGTATCTACCTTTTTTTTGGTCCCTGAAGATATTTGCTGCTTTCCAAGTCTCCGGGTACGCTGGTGTTGAATGTACAGAGTTCTTCTGACATATCCACTAAAGTTTCTATTCCTGGAATGCTGCTATCTTCGCAGCCACCTTTTGTCGTATTGGTTGCTCTTCTCTTCCACAAATTCGATTCCATTCAGCTACATCATTGCTTCTGTTTCTGTCTTGTAGTTCCTCTCTCCCTCGAGCTGGCTGCTTTATTCGATTACATGCTGAAGTAATTCTCTTGCGAGCAGGTAGCTTGGCTGATATTCCAGCGTATTGGTCCCTTCTTTGCTATAGATGGAACTCTATTGGAAGCACAGAGGTTTCATGCTCGAGTACTCTACTGCTTGTGGATTTATATGCACCTGTGACTTGCTTTAAGCACTTTCTCTGAACGCTTCTCAAGGGGTTAACTATCTTTTCGGGAATTTTACCACCAGGCCCTACCTCGGCCCAAATCTGGAACCCATACGTGAGGGTCGATCTCACTTACGTGCTGTATACTAACTTTGACCTTTTAAGTGTCGCTCCCCAGGTAGATTGTGCCAATCTACTAATCGATTGTACCTGGGTATGAGACTTTTGCTCAAATTCCTTTACATAGGCACCCCTGTTTAATTCGGGGTCGAAGTAAATTCCTAGGGCTCGGAGAGAAGACTGTGGGGAGGTTAGATGACCCTGTATACTTACTGTTGCTCCAAGATTATGACGCTTTCTTGCACGAGTAAAGTGTGTCAACTGGTATTTCTCCGGCGCAAATCTAACCCCATGCCCTCTTGTCCAATCTTTGCAGACTCTATGCTTCTCCTCTAATGTTCTATAATTCTTTTCAGTGGAGCTTGACCATGTTAATATATTCGTGTCATCTACAAACCCTAAAAAAAGAAATAGAATCGGAGATAGAGACGATCCTTGGGGTATTCCTGTGTCGGTGGGTATTTTCTTTCCTTTGAATGATCCCAGAACTATTGATGTTATCCTATCTTGTAGAAATAGCTCCATAAATTTACAAATCTACCTTGGGATTCCTTTCTCTCTGAGATTATGGAAAATTCTGATTTGAGAGACGTTGTCGAAAGCTCTTGAGATATCGAGACTCAAAAGTGACGCCAAATTTTTCTTGTCTTTTTTCCCAAATGGTGTGGATTTGTTTCGAAAGACGCTCAACTGCCGAGATTGTTGGTCTCTTACGTCAAGCCCCCATCTTTTCTTCGGGAAGAAGATTGAAATCCTCTACAGCTTTTGAGTTTCGTTTTGCTACTAACTTCTCCAAAAGTTTACCCATTGTGTTTAGCAATGCATTTGTCGGTAAGACTTTAGAGTGTCATATCTCGGCTTTGGTGGCTTTCTGAGCACCAATGTAGTTGATTCCCTGAACATCTTTGGGTGGTAACCCAGAGTGAGGCGTGCATTGAATAGCTCAGCCAGAATTTTACTAAGCGATGATTCGTAGAACTTGAGGAATTGGTTCGGTATTCCGTCTGAACCTGGGGCTTTATCGCTAGGCAACTTTTGAATAGTTTCTTTAATTTCAGTCTGGGTTATAGAATTGGAAATATTCGGTAAGCTTTCGGGTTATGTGGATCCTCCTATATCTCTAGTATCTGCTGCCATTGGTTGCGGAAAGAAGTGATATTCCATGAGATTTGTTTTTTCTAGAGCTCCAGTGTAAATTTTACCATCTTCACCCTTGATATCTAGAACTTGGGGTAATCTATGTCTTTCCTTGGGATCTTTTCTTGCCCACTTGGCGAGTTTCCAGATCTTTTTTTTGGATTTTGGGCAGCCGCCTCTGAAACGATTGCCTTCCATCGAATGTTCTTAGCCTTTACTTACGAGCTAAGGGTCACATCTTTGCCTTTCTTTGCGACTTCGGACTAGCAGCAATAAAATACATGCACTGGCCATTATTTGATAAAATGCGAAATGATGGATACTTTCAAGTCTGCAGCTACTCGGGAGACACCTTCCCCACAAAACTATATATATATGAGTATAAAAAAATCACTGGATACAGACTCCCCCTCGAAAGACCGTCGAGCCGGTCGCGGAAGATCTACGTTTGCCTCAACAGTTCTCTTCCGCTCTTCCCTCATGCCATTCCCTTCATTGATACCTCGAGATAAGTAAAAGATGAATGGCAGAAAAAGCATTGAGCAAGCGAAATTATCGCAAACAAGCCTATGCTAGTTAGTTAGTCTTCGATCATATTATGGACTTGGGACATCTAGTAACTTGATGAAGGTTAAGGCCTCTCCATACCTAGTAAATTTTGGATTGCATGACTGGAAAGAGATAAAGTATGAGATATTCTGAATCAACGTAATTAAATTGGTAAGAGGCTCTCAGACCATGATCTATCATCGGGCTCTACATCTATGCACTGGTGTGTAGTACAAATAGTATGTATCGGGGACTTCTCTAACTACCACTGTGGCGTTTCTGCACCATACATCCCAGCTCTTTCCAATTAAAATTTGTCAATATTTTTTTTTGTCTTTAATAGGATACAAGCAGGTTCACTTCATCCATTGGGAAAAAAAAGGAAAAAAGGCTTAGTTGGAAGTCGGAATGAGCTATATATTATTTAAGTCGTGAGTGTCTTAATTCGATATTATAATTGTCCTCTGTGTCTGTAGTGCTCGACGGAATAAACTTTTTTTAAAACATTTCGCTTTCAACTTGATAATAATTCATTAACTGAGGTATGGTATGTGCTACATATCAATAAAACTGATTTGAAAAAATCATCGTTATTACCAATTTCTCTATGTAACGATTATATAATTGTGCTAGCCTAATTATTATACATCGTTACAGGATGGTTTCTAAGAGTTCATGTTAGTGGAATGGAACTACGATTATTACGATGTATTGGCGTGCACGACACCGCGTATGCACTTTATTGAAACACTTTCATTGTACTATTTCAGAAGATCTTAAGGTGGCAATGTTGTCAGGAATCAGGGGATGGTTAATTAATTGTCGGCTAATCATGGCTAAGTCTACGTTTCGCTCTTCAAAAGTTGAGAGCCCAAACCGATCATTGCACTCAAAAACAACGTTCTTAGACTCATGCCAGGCATCGAACCCGTAGTTTACGTTTGCTCGCATAAATAAAATCCATAAATTGCAAAATGTTTGATTTCTATCAACTGCTTCTTTTATAGGAGCCCCAAGAAACTTCGAGATTGGAATTAAATATTTGGCCTAACCGGAGATGTAGTGAGCTAGAACGTCTAACTTCTTAGATTTCTTTGTCCTAGTTTAGATGGCACATTTCCCATTTCAAAACATTATTGAAAATTACAGAATAGCCAGACTTGTTGAATTACATTTAGTTCCGACTTATCTTTTTCGCATCTAACGAAAGAAGAACCAAGCCTTGCTTAGTACAGATGACTTAAAAATTGATCTAAAATCTGCATCAAAGTTTCTGAAAATACAGATTCAGAGGATGCATCTTTTTCGACAGAGAGATGAGCTAAGGGAACTCCTGTCCTATCAAGTTCAGCAAGGGCGACAAATAGCTACATTCCTGCATTAGTTCCATAGATGGCATCAGTTGCAATTTTTTTCACTTTTCTGCAAGTACATCCATGGAAATACGAATTTAAATCCCTAGGGCACAAGTATTAGCAAATTCAAAAACCTGATGAATCTTCAATTTTCCCCAGCAGACTTTTTGTAGAAACAAACTAGTCATAAGGGGTCAGCAATTTTTCTTGTTCGCCTATTGCCATTGGTGGTAGACTGGGTGTTGTGAAATACGCTCGATATCATGGAGGATAGAGCTCTGCAGGTTGTAATTAATCTCTGACGGTGTTTCAGTAGCAGCCCGTGAATTGACAAAGCTCACGACGTTGGATGTCATTTGATATCTTCATATGTAGGTGTGAACTTATAGTGTTCGATTAGCAAGAGATGGTTTAATGTTAAGCTAACCGCTGCAGTCAAACTTAGCCATCTGAGTCATTTATTGTACTTTTTTCGATGAAGAATCATTATTCAGGTAGATATCCTGACAGTAACGGTAATTATATTACAAATAGAAACTCGAATTCACTCTAAGTCGCCTGAATTAAAGGCTACAACTTTGGCAAATGATTTTGACAAGTTGGTCTATTTCCAGACTCATAGTTGTTTAATCATAACTGCTCTCTTTTGTTGGTCCTAGCTGCGAATCAAAAGCGACTAGAAATTGGTCTAAGTGAAACATATATCGGATATCCAGGACTTGAGTATGGAACTAACTTCATGATTGATCAGCTGTAATAAATTATCAAACTTTGCTGAACAGAATTCATACCGATTGACTTCAAATTCTAATTTAACTTACAAAGCCATCCCATTTATCAAATATAGGCATTTCTCGCCTCTTCGCATGCCGAATACAGGTCTTATTCATGTTGCCTTTTTAACCTTTTTTTTTTTTTGGAAATCCTCGATAGCGCGCATTAGACAACCTTTGGAGCAAAGATGGATGGAGGATTCCATTTTTAACCAGAGATGTAACAGATATATTATAAAATGAAATAGAATAGTATTGGAAAAATAAGGTATATAATTGTAGGTAGTGTTATTGGCCCTTGTGAACACGAGCACTTGTCGACATAACTTTTGAAAGCTTAACCAAAATGCGGATAAGTCTTAGCCTGGGGCAAGTTTAGTGTTGAACTTGTTAAGGATGTTTGTTACCAATAGCATATGATCGTGGATCTTATTACCGGTTATACGGTATAACCCCTTGAAGGTATTCCGCAGCACTCCGAAAAAACTACTAGGACGCCTCATTAATTCTAGAACCGGACAAGGAGACTTCGCTGCCTACCATACACGTTTCAATCACCACGACGCCAACCTATATTGTAAATGTGGATCACCCAAGGCACCGCTTCATTTTTTTTTTTTTTTTTTTCTTTTGCACAATATTGGGTCGCCGAAACGGCCGCCCTCCTGGACCTATCAGCTCCCTCATTCCTTCTTTACCCCGGAACCCATAAAGGTGCCGGCTGACACACTATTCGAATGGCTTGAATAAGCTGGTTTTTTTTTTTTTTTTTTTTTCCGTAAACAAAATTGAAATCCGATACAGTTCTGTTTCCTTTTTTTTGTGTTAGTTGGTCATTAGTTTATGTTGCTCCATCTAACACTTGGGAAAAAACCCTCTAAAAACTTTTGAGGCCCAACAACTCACTGACAGTGGTTATTGGCCTTTCTTTAAATTTTTGAATAGTTTTTGTTGAAAGAAGTTGCAAAGGTAAAAAAAAAAAAAAAAATTAAAGATAACATTAATTATGGGTCGATGAAAATTTCAGTAGCTCAAAAAAAATTAAATCATCGACGTTACTTGTCAAAGACGTGGGTATCCAATCTATTATATTATCTTTTGACGATGTATTATTACTAGCTCATTGTTATATTAAACCCAAGTTTTTAGATAGCTATAATTTAAAATTTTAATCAATTGTTTGAAACAATAGTGATGACTTATAATTTTCTAGTACTACATGTAATTTTATGTCCATGGCACAAATCTGAGGATCCTGTACTCTAGTGCTGAGTTCGTGATCACGTATCATAGCTAGCGCGCTTTGACTTGACGCGTAATCACATGAGTTATTATTTTTGATGGGAAATATCCACGTGATCATAATTGCAGGCGGAGTACTTTATGGTTCAACGGTATTTGGGGTATTACCAACGTCCCGTAAATACCAAAATACAATAAAGGATAATGGGCTAGCCTCCAGGATTTTGAGCGCGCTAGGTAGTAGACAACATGTCCGTGTTTATGCATGCAATCAATCACAATCGTGTTAAATAGACCGCAGCGAAACCAAAACTAGAGAGGGGCGTGGCACGGATAGTGTGTAGGGAGTGTTAGTGGCGCGACCGTTGTAGGCATAAAACGTCGTGTAGTTGCTGCTCGTGCTTGAAAGTGCGGTAATACGGAATACAGCGGTTAAGCATCAGCGCAGTTCCAGCAGGGGAGAGCCCTATTATCACATTGATCCCTAGCGAGTTGGGAGAGCGATAGGGCTGACTCCTGCTCAGGGCCGTCGATCAAGGATCAGCAGCAGCAGCAGCAGCGGTTTTGGCAGAGAAAAAGATTGATTCACTCCAGAATTACTCATACCTGAAGTGCTATTACAGCGACATGGGCTATTAATGCATCAGCGGTACTCCGAGCTCCTAGATTCTAGAAGCCATACTAAAAGGGGTCTAGAAACGGTCAGTCTTTTCGGTCACTTAATATATCTAAGACGGCAACAACACACATGCTTTGATTACTACATACGAGAACCCAATGTGAAAGTGAGTGAGTTTAATCTCCTGCGAGCCTGAAATTCGTTGACGATATTAGCTATGTGCACGACACCAAAACTGGAGAAAAAGTCTGGTCCATCACCATGACAACAGCAGCAGTTGTCAGAGTTATAGCTTTATTTATACCAGGGGAAGTTCGATAGGCACTAGAATTAGCCGAGCTGCTAACGTTTCTTTTTCTTGGTTACCCGACACTAGTGATTAGCAATACCGGCAGTCCCCGAAGCCTGCGTATCATGTTTGTTCCCTTGAAACTCTATTTTTTTTTTTTTAATTTTTTTCTTCCCGCCATCGTTTGTTACTGGTTACCGCTGACCACTGGAAGCACGCACAATGACTGTATAAGATTCCGACTCAGAGGGTGTCCAGATGCCCATCCAAAGCTATATCCTAAGTCACACTATACTTCAGGGGTAGTTAGTCAGACTTGAATTTCTGAAAAGTTCAATACGAAATTCGCATAAAACTCCGTTTTTTTAGCCCCTGCAACAAGTGAATTTCATGCATGACTTATTTTCAAATTTCTCACAAAAAGGTTCAATTTTTCTTAACACTCACATCCAAAGCCCAACATCATCATCTAATCATTAGAAGTTGAAATTTAAATTTGATATTACTATTTTCGTATCAGACTGGGATTTAGTGTATGTTTTTCCCTCACAATATATGAAGGAAAGCGAAAGTTATCAGTACAATAAAAAGCAGTGATTTTTCTGCTCGCTGAATCAAAATAGAAATGCTAGATTCTGTTGGGAAACACCATTTTACTTTCTGAAAATTAGATGATAAAGTATTAAAATGAATGCGACAGCTATATCAACTAAAAATAGTTTAATTGATTAGAACTTGACCAATATTTAGTGATAAGAATGTGAATGTGATGTGAATTTTGATGATTTTGATGGGGAATTCGATTACTAAGCTTTGCACGTGTCGGTTAATCAGTAACTATTTATATACATATATATATATATATATATATATATATATATATATATATATATATATAAATTTGAGTTAATTAGCGCATAAATATGGGGTTTTTCTGTAATTTATGTCGCCCGCCGTTATGAAGCAAGCTCTGAACTCTGGCCTGAAAAGTAGAAAATTAACGATTGGCAAATCAAACAGTATTATTATGATAACAAGAACAATTAGTTTACACATCTAGACACAGCTGAGATACGTATATAGCAACACGCACTCTTTATTCACCCGGAGCTTGCCTATCATCTCACCATCACAATAATTGTCCATTAAAAAAAAAATAAATAAATAAAAAAATAACCCACATTTCCAAGTCGTCTCAGCTTGTTGTGGCTCTTTTCTGATTCAAAGTTATGCCCATATTTTGGCATGTCTGAAATTTAGTAAAAAAAAAAAATATAAAAAATATAAACACCCATTATCAATCCGAGTTGAGAGGTAAGGATCTAAACTAGGCTAAGACGAGAGATAATTGGAACCGTTTTTTTTTTGGGTCCGAGGAATTCATGAAAAGCTTTGCTAAAAAAAATATATATATATTTATATATATCCCTGATTTCTAGCCTACAAGTAATACTTGAGATGAAGTTTCATAGCAAAAGTGACACATTTTTTTTTTTTTTTTTTAAAAAAATACAGCCAAGGTATTCAATTATATCCCTCCCCCTCCCCCCACCATTGTTTCTTAAAATTATCATGGAATAAAACTGTTAGCTTGTTTAATGTATATATACATAAAAATGAATTTAATTTTTTTTAATGGGCTGGCTAAAGATTCCTCTCGATAATAAATCAAAAGTCCGATGAATTATCAAACAAAATTACAACCCCCGCTCTAAGTCACGTTTAGGATTATTATTATGGGATTTAAAAAATGGTTCATTTTTCTTCTCTAGTAGTAGTCGTGAGTTCGGCCACTCTTCGTAGTCGTTCAGAAGGTCAGAAGGTCAGGGTAATAGGGTCCGAAGGGGGGAAAAAGCGATTGAAACTACTGAGCAATTACATACCCTATATATATATATATATATAAAATCTAGTTAATAATTTATTTATTTAAGGTCCTAGGCCTAAGTAGCTCGCCGGTCTGGATCACGGCCTCAAGCATGCCCTATTCGTTCACGCCCGCTATTTACGTAAAAAAAAAAAGGGAAATGAAAGAAACGGTAGCAAAGAAAGGAAGAAACAAATATTAGGGCTAGCTCAGCATTTCACACACCAAGTTCAAACCCGCCATCTCAAGTTCTGGCATTATAATAACTAGTCAGACATTTGGCTATCAAAGCAACCTGTGACCTGAGCAAAATCTTTAAGTTTCTTGAAGCATTTATATCCAAGAAGTTCTTTTCTAAAGGTATCCATATTCACACCCTTTCGTAATTTTCGCATTTGATTCGCATGCCGTCGGCGGCGAATAAAGTGGGTAGGAGACGTCTCCTGTCCGCAGACGCAATTAAGATCTGCATTGTAATGTTTAAAGCGACGATGATAAGCCGCAAAGTCACCATGTCCTGTTCAATCTAGTCAGTGATTTATTTATTTATTTATTTATCTAATTTAAGGTCCTAGGCATACGCCCTAATGTCCACTCCGGGTACAGGACCGGCGGAGCCGGTAGGGG
>QVIK01000894.1:0-17968 GCA_003957845.1 Oidium heveae | reverse complement strand
CCCTTTTTCCTTCGGCTCGATTTACCCCTGTTGTAAACTACCCAGCTGGTCCTTGACCCAGCAGCCCCACACTGGGCATAGCCCATAACATCATTTTCCGATTCTACATCTCCTTGTTCAGTACTTTTCATAGCAGCTGAGGGTATGGTTTTTGGGCCATACTCCAGCTTTTTAATAATATAAGTTCGCACTTTACCCATGTAAGCAGCTTTCAACTTAACATTGATCTTATCAAAAACTTCTTTCCTGTATTTGAATGTGTACAGTCTGGTAGTATTCTTGAAGTTGAGGTAAAAGCAACTGTCAAATATATACTTCATACTATTGGAATTATGGTTCAGAGCTTGTCAGGCGTTAGCTAAGTTGTGAGAGTTAAGCTAGCATCTACATTATGTCGGCAAGGCTGATAAGCTTACGTAAATCCNGTCAAATATATACTTCATACTATTGGAATTATGGTTCAGAGCTTGTCAGGCGTTAGCTAAGTTGTGAGAGTTAAGCTAGCATCTACATTATGTCGGCAAGGCTGATAAGCTTACGTAAATCCCTATTAGCATGGATTTGGTACTTGGATTTCGGAGATACACATTGCATTGCATTAGTAGTGGTTGCCCAAGGACTTAAGACTAGACTATATTTGGTTTATAAATTGGTGGAAACAGTTCGTAGCTGTAGACAACGATATACTAGCGATTTTATATATATATATAGAGATCTTTTAACCGTTTCTTATTGCATCACTTCCATTTCTATAGCTATCGAGCTTGATAGTTGCGACTAATTTTAACACATACCTGTTGTGCTCTGGATCCCAATAGCCAGTTAGAGAAGCAATTATAGAGGACTTATAACAATATACCAATTATGGTTAGTGTAATTATATCATAGATAGTAACGTGTGGCACAAGTAAAGGAATAGGTGTGAGTGTAGCGAGTGTAGAATATTCTAGTAGGAAATAGTAAGACTAGCTATATGTATATGGAGGAGTATAATCTCCTATTAATTCGAAGTAGTGAGATCGAGACATAGATCTAGATATACAATTCAAGCTTATCTTTACGCCATAAACATTATCTCCTTAAATCTAGCTATAACCTCATCCAAGGTTAGTACTCTCTATACATATGACCGCTTAAACACAATAATACCACTGAGACGATTTTTAAATACTTTTTGGTTTCTATTTTTATAAGTTGTATCTTGCCCACTTCCGCTACTTATTATCTTTTTGACGAAGATTTATTGCATAATCTAAAATTCCTCGCAAGATTGGTAAATTTTCAGCATCTTTGTCATCTGCAAATAAATGGGCAAACTCCTTTACCTCGTCTGGGAGACATGATCTCGCCTGTTCTATTGATAGTTTTGGCTTGTCACGAAGTTCTCTACTTATATCTTCCAAAGTTGCTTTATAGACAGGTAATGCCTCTATAGTTGAAGCCATTTCCCTTGCTGTGGCATACTTTGGTCTGACAACATCCCTGAAGTTCTGCCTCCACCTCCTAATACTACTGATGAAAAAGCCGTGCTTTCTAAGTCCCAATCTCTCGGGGATTTATCTCTATGCACGGTAGGTTCATTTCAGCTGCCAAAGTGTCCCTGAAGATACTAGATCATAAACGTCCACTATCAAAAAGAGCTTGTATCATTGTTGTACCATTAATTAGAGTGTTCACGAGGGATGGATCTGTTGTCATTTCGCTATCTTTCAATTTCCCTACATTGGGCTCCTAGGTGCAACTATACCCAGTAGCAACTAGTTTTCCGACACAATTAAATCTTCCCCATCTTGATTCTCACCATTATCCAAGCAGTAAACTAAAGGGCTTATCTCCGGCATTATAACTGTTGGTGAAGCTTTGATTGGATCGGAGGTCTAGTTGAGTTGTAAATGGGAAGTAAAATCAAATAACATAAATGAAAAAAGAGTACGCGCGTAAAACAGTAACAAAACAAAACTCATTTCATTTCTCTCTATTTTTTCAAATAAGTAAGGGAAGCTCACTATATACTAAGTATTTCCTCTCCATTGTTCAAACTCGCTAATCCCCCTATTCCTTTATCAACACTAAGCGAGATCCAAAGAAACAAACAACAGTAGATCGGGATCTGCTACAGTGTTAACAGGTGTATACTTAATTGAGTTCTTCTTTGGCGCTTGTATTCCAACAGTAACTGTATTTACCTTTCGGCCTTATAGCTAGCAAAAGGGGGAGTTTCCTAGCTATACAGCCTTGTCTTTCGCACTTGAAACATTTTCCTTCCGACGTCAAAATTTCAATTTGAACTTTACTCTTCCAAGCGCCCAACGTCGTTCTCCTCTACTCACCCCTGCAGCGTTTACACCACCTATGCAAGTGTCCCCAGAATCGTCAATGTCCCCTGGTTGGTAGGGAAAGCGACTTGAGGCTCTAATTTCTTGGTCCTTTAAGTCACTTGGTATATTCTCTGGCTTGCTAATGTTTGGTTTTCTTGCTGTTGGTCTGGCCTCTCCATTGTAATTATCTTCAATTTGCCAGCTATCAAAGCGCCTCTCGGTCACCTCTATTTGGTGCGCGACTTTATTTACGATCTGTGTCCACTCGAGGAAATAATCGTTAGGCTGTAGATGGTTTCCTGCCGAGTCGTTGATAGTTTTTTACAAAGTGAACTCCTTAGCGTCGAGATTTTATTTTCATCAGGCCAATAATCTCCTCGCGCTTCCGTCGATTTATCGGACCCTGCTGCGAAGAATTTGGGCTAACATCGATTATTTTTCATCTTTATCGCGTGAAGCTCGTAATTTGCTCTGGAGACCCGAGTAGCGTCAAGGTTAATTCTATCTAGGAGCTCTATAAAGTCTTCTGGTTTTCGAGTCCCATGAACTCCTCCTGATTCGCAAAAGGGACCTACTTTCTTTGGTGCTGCTCCTCTAAGTGTACCAAGCATATACCAATAATACATAATTGCTAATGTTATAAGCATCATCCAACTAAAAGATCTTGCTGGGGTATAGGGTTTTTCGCTGAAATCGATTTCCTCCGTTTGTGTGAATGCCCTTGCAAAAGCTCTGGCCCTTGAAATTTTTCAGTTCCTTATTGGGTTTTATATCCCTTTTTCATAACCCATTTCGATGTTACAAGACGCCCTTTACTTCTGATTGTAGATCTGAGTATGAACTTTATGGTATTTCGAGACAAGTAAACTTCAGTTTCTATGAATACTACCTTGGCCCGGTCAGATACTTCTGGACCATCTATAGTTTCTTAAAAACTAGGTTAGTCTTCTGATACTGATATTAGGATTCTTTTGACTTTAGAAACTGATAATTGCTATTCTAAATAGCTCTTCATTATCGCAACTTGTATTAAATATTTGCTAATCTACTGCTTTCCTTACTTTTACAAAAGCTTCTATCACATTGAATTCAACTGTTATATCTATTTGTCGACTGAAGCATCGTCCTATTTCTGCATCGCGAAAAAGTTGACTCGTCAGTTTGCCTTCATTTCAAAAAAACACTTTTGCCAACTCATTGTCAACAATAGCAGAAGCTTTTAATACTTGAATTTTATTTAACTGTAGTGTTTTTGGATTTATTTTTGGACGACCATACCCTCTTGGCAGCAGTGAATGTAATGACGGCTTTTGAATGCGATTAAAGTCTTCATTTCTGGCTTAATTGAGGTTTCTACGTTTCAATATAATTTTTATACGCTGTGGCAGAGATCTAACAACCTCTCTCGGGCCACCTTCTAACAGGCATTATTTGATATTGTCAGAAGTGGCATGTAGACAGCGGGGCAAGGAGCAAGGAGCAAGGAGTGACAGGCTAAGGTTTGCTATCCTATATGATACACAAGATAGATGCATTACCACTTGACCAAAAGGCTAGACCAGAATCATAGAACACTATGATGTGGTGAATCACCACATATATGTTATACAAGATAAGGCAATCCTGACAGATATTTTCCACCATATTCTCTTTGAATTGGATGATAGAGACGTCTATCTCAATATATTGTCTCATCAAATCTTCTGGCATTGTGAAATTACTTCTTATCCAGCATGCCTAGTAAATGTCCTTAAAGATTGTTGTATCGATAGGTTCACAATTGAAAATTTGATTAGATTTACTTTCGTGGACAGATGAAATATAGAGTATCGTATTCTTTGGTGTCATTAACTTAAATAGATGTGACAAGATGTGTTCAAGAATAGGAGTAGACAAGGACAAGTGCTAGAAGTTGAGAACGAGACCGGGATCAAGAGAGGGCACAAGAACAAGAGCAAGAGGGTATTCAATTCGGTTATCTATCAAGAGCTATGATTTGAACAAGACTTTCAACTGGCTAATTCCCCTACAGGAAAGAACCTCTATTAGAGGTCTCAATACTCTCAAAAATGATGTATAGCTACTCTAGAACCTCAAGGATCTCTTAGAATCCTCTAGAATCCCATAGAGCCTTATAGACCCTGATAGAACCTTAAAGAATTATAGAACACCGTAGAACACCATGAAAGCTTGGTATTTGTGACAATAGTTCAAGCTGGCTACATACCAAAAGGAAGAAACCTCATCTCATTAGTTTAATATAGGTTATAATATTTCCTTCGAGGATGCTAGTTGTTGGGCTTCCCTTCCACATTTTTTTACTCTCATCTTTTCTTCACAAAAATTGACCATTTCTTCGTAGGTTCGCGAACTTGTATGAACCAAGTAGCTAATTACTGATAGTTCTTGCTCTTGGACTGAGCAATACTCGTTATTCATTACTTCTGGAGGCTCGACACATCTAGCACATTGACTAACAAAGTAGCCCGTTTCTTTACTTTAGTGAAGCCTGATGTTTTTCTATGAACTATTTATTTCCTTTCACATTTTTTCTGGGCCTATCAAATTCACTATTTTGGTGAGTGCCGTTTATGGAGCCCTTCGAGTTGCTCTTTGGCATTAAATCAATTATTTCCTTTGCTGTGACCCCTATTTATGATAAAAGTGGGAAAGTCTTGATGAGATTTTCTAGTCAAAATTTTGGAAACGTGAAAAAGATGATATTATACTATGCTACCTTGCGGTCTTTTCTTCGAACAATCGTTTAAATTGAATTTTCTCTTGCGAGACATTTTCTCCTCCAGCAGACTGATGCTTTCTTATTATATTGAAATTTGTAACATAGCGTATTAGATATCCTCCCTTATTTCTTAGGGAAACCAATTCTTGATGTAACGATTCCTGGTTCAGCTCACTAGTTTGTGTATAAGTTGCTTCGTACAATGTCATTATTTAAGTACTCTCTGTCATTTCAATTACTAGTAAAGCTACTTCATGGGTACTTGTTCTTTGGATCAAAGCCGCTAATTTCACTTTATCAGAGCGCGTTAACTTCATCTGCGGTCTATACCGAATACATCGGAGTTGTAATAGAAGTATTTATTCATATGCATTCCAATTCTTATTTTCTTTGAAGAAAGCTGATTATTGTAGATTCACTATTAATCAGCCTATAATAACAATGATCTATCATTGTTTTGATCTTCTCCTCCCAATGGTATGTCCTAACTTACTCCGAGAAATTCCGAAGCTTTTCTAGTGAGGTAATAACTATCATTATGTCCGACATCATGATAGATATTCTTCTTTTCAAGCTGATTTCCTTTTTTCTGCTTTGAAAAATACAGACAGAACACTCTGGCTGTGGCCTCTTTACTAATCCGAGCCAATACTTGCTTCTGTTTCGATTTTATCTTTTCCAAAAATTCTAAGTGAGCCTTTGAGTACGTCTGAATTTTCTGAGCTGAATAAATTTCTAGTTCTTAACGGAGCCTTGATAGCAGCGACATGTAATGATAGTAAACTAGTTAGTATAAAATCTGCAGCCTTCAAAAGTCCATCGTAATTTTTGAGCTACGTGAGGGATACAACAATATTTGAGGTTTGTTTTTCTACTGCTATTGATGAAGACGATAAATTATGTGTATTTGCGCATTTGCGCTTAGTTCGTTAAAATTCTCGACAACGCAAAATATCACAGCCTCCGGCTATTCTAAGAGGAAAGTATCACATCTACATGGCATGATTAGATTGCCACCTCAAATTTCTGTCATGCATGAAAACGTCCCTCCTTGTGTTGTTGCTAGAATGATGGAAGAGTTCGAGGAAAGATCAATTACTCCCATTGAATGACCGCCTCACTCTCTAGACCTAAATACCACAGAATATGGCTGGAAGATTATGAAATATAAGGTGGAGCATAAGGTGGAGCATAAGTACTTGACTTTGAGTGATGGAAGGCGCTGGTCGTCGTATTAAATTCGTGCGATTATGAAGGAGGCGTGAGATTCCGTGAGCGTCCAAAAACTCGCAAATCTTATATAAAGCATGCATGATAGATGCTAGGCTATGCTTGATGCCAATTCAAGATTGTATAGAGAAAAGGAGTTACGTCAGGATGGGCTTGGGAAGATCAAAAAGGCCGCTTGGGATGATGCCACAAAACCTGAAAAATTTGAAGACTTAATCAAAAGCATACCCAGGAGATGTGAGGCCGTCATTCGTGCCAACGAAGGGCAACAATTTTGAATCAATTTCAAATTTGAAGTATAGATAGTAATTCTCCCGATTGAAGATCTAGACTGTTGAAGTTTAGTTTGAGAAAAGCAAGCGGAGCAAGGATTTACTTCCCGAAAAACACCACATAAACTTTACCCTATGAAAATCGCTTAGAACCTCTCTTAAACCTTATTTAGTGATAGACTATACCACATAAAGAATGATCTGCCCTTTTTAATCCCTGCTCAGATCCTGAGGTGCGAAAATTTACCGTGGTCGTAGCGTATGGCTGTATCGGCATAGAATATTCTTGGTAAAAGTCTTTATCAGGATAAACCATGGTTAATTAGGAATAGTGGATCCGCTATTAATCCGTATATCTACCCCACTATCCCAAATACACCCTAGTAGCATGTTCGGTCATCCATTTGGCTTCAGCAAATCACAAAACAAAATAGCCTTGGCTAGAATAATTATCAGGGACCCTTGCCAAGCCACTAACGATTTTATCATCTTTTCCATCAAAACATCCACCCGTGCCATGCCCCTCATTAGTTATAGTTTCGATGTGGGCTCACCTGTTAAAGTTGGTACTCTCCACCATCCTTCCACTTTTTTGAATTCCACGCATTTAAACCCTCATATCTCACGCAATTCTGAAAATTTCAAACAACAAATCATGAATGATTAAACAGAAACTACCTGTGAGTATGTAAGATATATTCTAGATGCAAAATTAACTACGGTGGCGCGACAATTTCAAGTAACACGCGAGCGTTTTCAGACACGAGTTCAAGGAGGTTCAGGTAAGAGAAGCTCACAAGAAGCGGCATTGAGGTAGTTGGCTGTTGAGGATGCTTCCATCAGTCTCTAAATTAATTAAATGGCCTGTATCAAGTTTGCGGTGTGTATTGAGCCTATTATGAACACAGCAATTGAAGTTTTTCGTCGAAGCTCGTCGAAGCTCAAAAAGGCCCAGATTCCTGGGGAGAACTGGACCAGGCCCTTAATAAAGAGCCACTACTGCCAAAAGAATCAATAAAGTAAATGTCGGGTCTTTTCAAAATCTCGGAAGTTGGCAGAACTCATGAACAGAATTTTTTCCACCGAGTAAATATTTTTGCTCTGCAATCAAGTATCAACGAGGCTGTTCGTCACCCTGCATTGGATGTGACTTTTAGTCTTGTCAAACTTCATGTCTGGATCTGAAAAAGTCTGCGTTAGTTGTCCAACCTTCTGAAAATTGAAAATACTCTTGCGTCAAAATAACGTTTATGGCTTGTTGATCCTCTTGATAATTCATGTCTGGTAAGACTTCCGGAGTTGAGAAAAAAAGTTGTGATATAATCGTCCTATCTCGACCCTAAAAAAATGTAACTCGCATACACATATGCATGCAGACAGGGATAAGATGTCGATCAAATGCAACACCAGAAAGTCGGTGAGAAATGCAATCAGTCAAATTGGGTATGTTCAACTTCTCGAGGTCAGTAGAACCTTTCATCATCACGCAACCATATCAGTTTTATCAGCCATTTTCAGTTCATCCTCCCCGTACACATTCACTTCCTCATAATTTACATTGGAAATCTTTGGCATCAACAACTTTCTGTCAAGAATAGACGAATCTCACCCTCTGATGGATCCTGCTATGTCTAGACCTCTCTTGTAGGTTGCTGTAACACCTTATTTGACTAATTGCGAAGAAAAATCAGTTCTATTCCATTTCTAACAATATATAATTTTTGGCAGAGTCTTCCTGCTGAACTGCAGCACACAAGTTATTATTCCGATTCGTATGTAGAGTTTAATAGCACATTCCTAAGTCAATAAAAAAAATGAAATTCTAGTATTTACCAGTCTCATGTGGCATTTAATTCAAGTCCCATAGGGTATAGTTTTCCCCCTGCTGAGAGCCAAGATTCGAATATTTCTACCGAATTGTAAGTAGATGATTATAGATTAAGAGACTGTAATACCCAAATAGATAAATATAAATCCTAAACCTCGTAACTTGTAATCTAACAGAATTTTGCTGTGCTTCTTAGCTATACTTTGTGTTATTGACTACGCCAAATTTTTATACAAATTGAGAATCTCATCTGAATGTTTAAGCTGGCGGTATTTCCTCGGAGCTAAACAACATTGATTTAACACAGATCGAGCCAGTATATCTACAATAATTTTGTAACTGCCCACAGAAGTATTTTATTTCTGTCCAGAAAGTGTCATAAAATTCATGAAAAATACAACAAATGAACATTAAATTGGTCCAAAAAGTAATTGTCAGATATTTTCCATATCTCTCAAGTTAACAGAATTGGCAGAAATCATGAACAGCATTAATTTTGACTAAGTATATATTTTGCTACAGAATCAAGTGTCGACGAGATTGTTCGTCAAGTTGCATTGGAAGCGACTTCTAGCCCTGTCAAACTTCTTATCTGGATCCGAATAGTCTGCGTTAGTTGTCGGATTTTTGAAAGTTGAAAAATTACTTGCGTCAAAATAACGTGTTTAACTTGTTGATCCTATGTACAATCCATGTCTGGCAAGACTTCCGGATGTGAAAAAAGAAAGTTATGAAATAATCGTACATAAGGGGTGTTTTTTTAGCGCAGAAATATCTTTGTATAGAACTGCCTACCCCTAGCTAGCGCAGTTAAAATCCTTGCTATAAGACCGAACCACAGGGTAAAAATTATTGTCTGTTGGGTTAGGAGAGCAAATTTTATAGTTGTCAGATCAAAGGATTGCATATTGCTGTCCTCCAACCTGTTGTAGCTACGACAAGGGGTGAGAATAGGGCTATCATCAGCCGTACAAATATGTATAATCTCTTCCTATAGTATCATCGCTTTTTATACTATCAGAGTACATCTAGGATAGTAGGGTAGATAAAGGGCACAATGGCGGGTCCACTATTCCTGCTTAAGCATGGATTATCCCGACAAAGAGTTTTACCGAGGATATCTTCTGTGGCGATCTTACCACACAGTTGATTTTGCATATTCAAGCGAATTTCCGTACCTAAACATCTTTTAAACATTAAGACTATCTATCCAACTACCATATCTCTGAAATTGGCGTCGATCATAGCCTAGCATCTATCATGCATGCTTTCTATAAGATTTGTGAGTTTTTGGACGCTCACGAAATCCCACGCCTCCTTCATTATCGCACGAATTCGATTCGACGATCAGCGCCTTCCATCACTCAAAGTCGAGTACTTATGCTCCACCTTGTATTTCATAATCTTCCAGCCATATTCTGTGGTATTTAGGTCTAGAGAGTGAGGCGGTCATTCAATGGGAGTAATTGATCTTTCCTCGAACTCTTCCATCATTCTAGCAATAACACGAAGATGGACGTTTTCATTCATGACAGAAACTTCAGGTGACAATACCCTCTCAGAATCGCTGGAGGTTGTGATACTCCCCTAATCATTCTCTCAAAACTTATAGGGATCTTTCTCAGACCCCGCGAAGGACACCGAAAACATTAAACCAATCTTCTTCGTAGCTGTCTCAACAATGCGACTGATTTTTATTACCCCCCCCCTCCCCCGTCTAGATATCGTTTTTAACCACTGAGGGTCTTGAAACTCCTAGATTAATAATGGCGAGAATTTTGTAATATTCATTGCGGCGACTTTGCGTTCGCAGAATGATTGTAGATAATGAGGGGAAGATATGATTCTCACATGGAGGGTATAGGACAAAAACATCTTGCCCTTGCCTAGTCTATAAAATAGTTGGGAAAATTCCTGTAATGGGGATGTGCCCCACTATTCCTAATCTACCCTACCCCACTAGCAGGTGGCTCTCATTGGCACTAGAGGATGCGGCCGAGCCTAGCTGCATATAGACGTAATCAATGATTGGTGTAGATAGTTTGACAACTATCCCCTGGCGTATCTTTATACCCCTTGCGAGTCTTTTCAAAAAATTTCCACTCCTTGTCACCTGTAAGCCCCATTTTGATAAAATGCTCAAACACTAAGCTCATTCATAAAAACCACTTGCGAGCCTTCACAGTCATATTGGGACATTGTGATTGAAGACTTACGCTGTCCACCTGTTTTTTTTTTTTTTTTTTCATCACGGCTTGGACTTTGGAGATTTAATTTTAACCGAACATCTACGTTCTCTAACAGGCGTTTAATCTCCTATCTGAAGCCATGTGTGGAATTGTTGCCTGTCATCATGTGCCTGATGCAAATGCCTTTTTGCCTACGGCTCTGAGGATGTCGGAAAAATGTCGGCATAGAGGTCCAGATTGTTCAGGAAGTTATTCATCCAATAATACAAGTAATCGCTTCTTTCGAAATTTAACAGCAAGTTGACTCCTTATAGTCCTGGCTCACGAGCGTCTAAGTATCGTTGGTACCAGTAGTGGCGCCCAGCCACTTATAAACAATGACGAATCCATTGCACTTACCGTTAATGGCGAAATCTATAACCACATATTGATTCGTAAATCGCTTCCAGCTACTTATGTTTTTAAGACAAAGTCCGATTGTGAAGTTATCATACCATTAGTGAGAGACTTTACCTGTTTCTCAAAACGATGTATTAACATGTATTAGTATGAAAAATATGGACTTGACACGCCCAAGCACCTCGATGGTATGTTTTCCTTTGTCCTATATGATAAGAAGAAAGACTGTATTGTGGCTGCTCGTGATCCCATTGGTATCACAAGTCTTTATCAAGGATGGTCAACCAAATATCCTGGTGCGGTTTTTTTCGCCTCAGAACTTAAGTGTTTACACGAAATATGCGATAAGATAATTTCCTTCGAACCAGGTCATATTTATAGCTCAGAATCTGATATGACTGTCAGATATTTTAATCCATCTTGGCTAGAACCGGTGTCATTGCCTAATACCCCTGTGGATTATAAATTGCTGAGAAAAGCGCTTGAGAAATCAGTTCGAAAGCGTTTAATGGCCGAAGTTCCTTTCGGCGTTTTGCTTTCAGGGGGTCTCGATTCCAGTCTCATAGCGTCTATAACACAGCGAGAAATTAAGCGGTCTTTTAGAAACAACTCGCAACTAGAGCCAAACAAAGATGCTGGCAAAAGTGAATGTCTTGTTGGAATAGACGAAGATAATAATCTTACCTCACTAGTCTCCCAATCACAACTTCGATCATTCTCAATTGGCCTTGAGAACTCGCCGGATATTAAGGCTGCTCTTCAAGTTGCAAAATTTCTTAACACTAACCACCAAACTTTTACCTTCACCATTCAAGAAGGCCTGGATGCCTTAAGTAACGTTATATATCACTTGGAGTCCTATGATGTGACGACAATTCGTGCTTCGACACCCATGTTCTTACTATCGAAGAGAATTAAAGAATTAGGAGTCAAAATGGTTTTGAGTGGGGAGGGAAGTGATGAGATATTTGGAGGTTATCTATACTTTCATGGCGCCCCAAACAAATCTGCCTTCCATGAAGAAACTATTCAACGAGTAAAGAATTTGCATCTGGCAGACTGCCTCAGGGCAAATAAGTCGACTGCTGCTTGGGGTCTTGAAGCAAGGGTTCCTTTTCTAGATAAAGAGGTAAGAGTTTTTAAGAAAATAGATTGTGTTTATTAACCAATATTAGTTCTTGGAAGTTGCGATGAATATAGATCCTGAAGAAAAACAAATAAAGTCTGATAGGATTGAGAAATATATTCTGCGGAAAGCATTTGATACCACTGATGAACCAGAAGAAGAACCTTATCTTCCAGATCATATCCTATGGAGACAGAAAGAACAGTTCAGTGATGGTGTCGGTTACGGCTGGATTGATGCCCTCAAAGACCATTCTTCAAAACATATTACTGACGAAATGATGAAAAATCCGAAACCAGAGTGGGGAACTGATGTCCCGGATACAAAAGAAGCGTATTTATCTATGTTTGATTCTTATTAGCAACTTCTAACTTCATCTAGTTACTGGTATAGATTAATGTTTGACGAACATTTTCCTCAACACTGTGCATCCACTGTTATGAGATGGAAGCCTACCTGGTCAGACCAATCCGATCCATCCGGAAGGTAAGAAATCAACTTAGGAGTATTTATTACCTCTCTAACTCTGTCAGGGCAATCAAAATACACAATGAAAAGTATGTATAATGAAAAAATTTAACTTAAACATTTAATTAGATGAGAGATTGCTGTCCCAGAAATTGGATACTTTTTCTATCGAAGACAGACTTCTGTCACAACCAATTTTAAACTATTTTACCTTTTATTGCAAACACACTTTCTTGCCTATTGCGTCATGGCTCGCACAGTAGCTTTCATGCTTCTTAAGCTCAGCCTTGGAGCGCCTCAGCGAAGAACTGAGAGACGCAAGACCGAAGATTCCCAAAACTTTGGATTTTAGAATTCTAATTGGCCCACACAAAACCTGGACCTTGTTCGGCTGTATGCTATGCATGCGTTCACACACCCTTCGCTAGTCGCTTAGGGCATGCAGAAGCAAAAGACTCCATGAAATTTATTGTTGAATCATCATTAATTACTTAGCTACCATATCTCAGTTGCTTTTAACCTTTCAAGAATTGAGATAACTTAGCTAGCATGAATGCTAATCAACAAAAAAATGGTGATTTATCTGGTCTAGGTAGGCACAAATAACGAAAAAGATTAATAATAAGTAAGGCGTCTATGCCGTTTGGAATTGATAATAATGAAGATATAAAGAGTTGAGAACTTTAATGGAAGTCATTCGAAGATTGCCTCAACGAGCAAAGTTCAAAGACCCTATCGATTTGCATGTATACACTAAAATACTGTCCTCGACCGGACAAACTGATTTCTGTAAAATCGATAACTAACACCAACATGATAACGCCTATTTTATAATAAAACAATGACGACGAATGTACCAATTATGCAGATCATTCACTAGGGTATAGTAAATAATTTAGGGTTCTGTAATTGGACATTGAACTATACCTTTTAGAGTAAGGTCTGTGGATATTTATCAGTTTATAATAAATTACTAGAGTCACCCTTGAGCACTTTCACGTTCTAACGTGGTTGCCTAAGTCTTAGTACCTACTATCCGTCCTACTGTGCTTTTTAATAGTTTATAGGATCACTCCTCTGGGCTCGTACTGTCACGCAATCAAATATTGGCAACAGCAAGCTCGTTAAGTAGTATCTACTCTCTATATATATATAATAAATTCTAATGAAATAACTATTTATACTATGTCAATACGTCACGTGATAAAGAGGGGTTAAAATGCTTTAGCCTTGAGTTATTTAGGATGCACACTACCCTATGTCGGCCAACGTGCATTAGTTCCATTATTTTGGTTAGTTTGTCTTAGATCATCAACCCAATAGAAAACCACAAAAGCATGCTATATAAATTTCAGAGGGTAATTTTATAAAATATCAAATTCATTAACGCTTTACCCAATTAGGAATCGACCCATGTGACTTCCCAATTCGAACTTGAAAATCTGAGCTGAATCTCGTCCTGACCCCTCGCCGTTCAGCGCCTTAGATTTCAAGAACAATAACACAAAATTTAACAATCCTAACATTAAATTGAAACCATCCAATACAAACCAACCAGCTATTTTTTTAATGATTGCTACTTCCTTATTCTCAATATCGTATCGTTTTTTATGTTATCAACAAGCTAAACTTTTAGAGTAATTTATTTTTAAAATGTGAGTCTTTGTTAAATTTATTTTTCTCAACTGCCATATTCAACTGACCGAATCTCTCAACTAAAAAACATGACTGACTTTTAGTAGTTCTTACCATAAATGAATTGACTTATCCTGAATAGGCATTCAAACAATCATTGGGAAATCTTCTGCAAGTTGACAGCTAGTTCTAATAACATTATTTTACATAAATTTAAATAGAAATTTGGAAAGGTTTAATGCAATTCTTACTCATCTAAACGAGACGTGACAGTTCGAATATCTTCCCATCTCTCTCTCTCTCTGTCTCTCTCTCTACATAGATAAAATATTTTTCAATTATTAAACAATACATCTAAGTGCCAGTGAATGAAACGCTCCTGGAGCCAGTTCAGAATCAAATAGAAAAGTAACATGTATTGATTCTTAATTGGGTAAAGCGCTGGCCGACGAGGGGTCAGGACGAGATTCGGCGCAGATTTTCAAGTTCGAATAGGGAAGTCACATGGGTCTATTCCTAATTGGGTAAAACGTTGATGGATGGAGATAACGTATTACTAGGGGAGGAACCATAATACACCCTGAAAATATTTGCACTCACGTGAGTTTTCTAGCATTTCCTTGCCTCACACCCTGGCCAATTTACACACCCATACCTAATTTAGAAGTCATAATTTAGGCCTAGCATTAACAATATTTTATTTCGGAATTGTGCAATAATATAGAGAAAACGCGAATTTATATGCAAACGAATCGAAGATTATCATCATATCGCGATCTCTTCTAATCTTATATCTACATAGTTTACTTCCCACAATTATCGTGTTTCTCAGCTCTCATCTATTCCTAGAAGTACTATCCGGAACCACAACCCGTATTTTTGTATTGGAGGCAGCAATTATGTATTGGTCATAGTACGCTTGCATTATTGATGGAAGCAATGAAACATTCGATGGGCAATGTAGGAGAATGAAGTCGTGTAAGAAGCACAGTAAGTAGGATACAAAGAAGCACGACCATTCCGATTTGGATCAATGGGCCAGCCTTTTAAATGAAACCAAAACATGGAGTCATGCTGTGAGTTTTACCATCTTGATCCGATTTCCTATTACAATGTCACTTTGATTCTATTAGAGCTAAACCAAATTGCTTGAATTTGATTACAATTTTGACCTCGACCAACATCCTGTCTTTTCCGGACAATTCCTGTAGAGAAATGGCAATGTTGATTTGAGTCACCTCAATCAAGCAACTTGCGAACGTGTCGGCTTTATCCGGAAGGCAGGTTGCCACCGCTTCCGACAAGCATATATTGAAAAGGCAGCCACTCCTTCATATGTCTTTCACTGCCGTCAGGATACTGTTTGGAACGAGGACTCTGAGAAAATAAGTCTTCGCGATCGGTGCCAAATGAAAACATTTCACCACACCAGTAGATCAAGATTAAGGGTAGATCCTGACGCTCGTTGATTGTTTGTGATTTTACTTCATACAAACCAAATTGCTTACGTTGATAATCAACTGTCCGAAAAATCTCTTAAGTATACTAGAGATAGATGCTTAATAAATACAACTAGTGAAATTTGTCAACTACTGAGAGATTCTAAACTTAAAGACAAAGTTCCAGTTACCAGATAATACAAAAAGGATTTTCTAAGGATTTTTAGCCGTCAATTTAACATGCACTCTCTGATACCTGACCAAAATGGGGTCCTACCGCTCTGCTGAGTAGATTCATTTTGACTGCATTCACAAGTTATATACTTGGTGCCGTGCTCAGAATTAATTTCATTTATGGGTATGCTTTAGAATCATGAAAACCTTGGGCTTGCTCAGCAAATCTTGAAAGGATGCGCGTCCTTAAAACGAAAATGATAATTAAGTCTCATTGGCGGGTCGTCAAGCATGAATTTCCATAGACAAAATTATCCCAGAATCGATTTGGTTTGTTGAGTTCTTTTTCCACGTCTGATGCCATAAATTCTCGAACGAATATCTGCTAGTCTCAGCAACAGTCACTGACTGGCCAAGACAGCTTGGAGGAAAGCATTTAAGAAGCAAAAAAAATCTTGCGGAGCACAAAGGTTGAACCACAGAGTTTCCAGGAGTGCTACACCGATCCAATTCAGAAGACATGCGCATACAATCCACTTCTACTGAGTCAATATCTTCTTTGTAAACATACCCTATGTTGCTTTGAGGACCTTTCGAATCTCGTACTGTACTTCTTGGAGGTCCGTCGTAAAAGACGTTGGCCATTCTGGGTTGGAAAGCAACTTAATCTCCGCCCAGAACAAAGGATATAAGGCAGTGATATACTCACTTAAAAAAGTGATGAAATATTCGACGATGATTCTAGTCTCAATAGCTCTGGATCTGATGATGACTCTGTAAAGGCTAATGTTGTTGAATCGCAGGACGAAAACAAAGAATCGCTGATCCTAAGTGATGATGAGACCAAGAAATCAATGTCGAAGATAGCATATAAATTAATCTAGCCATTGCAAGTTTACTAGGAGAGCAGAAAAAGATTGGTAACGTCAATTTTCTCCAGGTATATTTTTTAAGTAGACAAATCGTTTTAAATGTCCGAATTTACTATGAGAAACCCGACAATTAAAGAGGGAGCGAAATATGCCGGAGACGTAAGCTAGGTATAGACATCTTGCTAGAAGGTTTTATTAAGTTGAGAGGAGCTCATATATCGTATAGCTTCCAAAGGAGCTCACTATAAGATTAGGAGGTATAAATACCTTCTAAAAAGGGACTTTACTCTTTATAGCTGATTAGTGGTGCTTTCTAGTAATAGATGTAGCTTTAGACCACTGATTCATCTCCATAGTGTAATATACACGTATTAAATAGCATGTAGCTAAATAAATGAATAGTCGACTTAGTACGAGCCAGAGTTCCATTAAGAGATCTAATAACATGATAAAAAAAATCCAAGAGATTGAAGCAATATCCTACCATAGTAGATGGAATTATAATTTCTTAATAGCTTCCCCTCCAAGAGAACATGATGAAAATCTTGTCTAGCGTCGCAAATGTTGAGCTCCACCCTTGGGTCCAAGCTTCTTCGATATCGTGGACAACGCAAGAAACTAGATCATTTGCTGAGCGTTTTGAGAGGGCTCCAAACTGCTGGTCGCCCACTACTGTTGAGTGAGTTTTTCGGTAACCGTAGCGAGGTAAAAATAGATTTGGCTGCTAGATAATAGCCGAATCGTTAAAAGCAGATCGCTTCGCAAAAGATACAAGGACTGTTTTAGGGTGAAACGTCCGTTTAGAATAACTCGTTTCTTGAAGTTACATCTTTCAAAGAATATGACCTAAATTTAGTTAGATGGTCAATTGTGTTACTTTTCTTTAGTATTATAGTCTTATATAGATACATAGACAAGAGAGAAAAAAAAATCAAGTTGGATATACAGAATCTATTTTTTCTTTAAAAAGTGACTTCACCTGCCACAGGACATGTATCTAGTATCCTGACAACTACCCCTGAAATGATCGCTAAGTGAGACATCCTTTTTGCTATTATTCTTTCCAGACCTTTTCCTAGACACGATAATAGCGCTATAGGCCTCCAACCTTTTGCTGTCGTTGGATTTTTACCAAGTTTTGGCAGAAATACTAATTCTGCAAGTTTGAAGCAGGATGGATGATGGCTGTATTTGATGCACGCGCGAAATAACTGAGTCACATGATACTTTATGATATTCCAACAAGCTGTAAGCAGCTCAACCGAGATACCATCTGCG
>QVIK01000893.1:0-17132 GCA_003957845.1 Oidium heveae | reverse complement strand
TGTAAGGGTCTTAAAGCAACGTTTATTCAACTATACTCAGAGCTATGTACAAAGAATCTTAAAGTGAAGAACAAAAAGAAGTCAGAAGGGATTCCCTTATTTATTTACAATTAAACTCCCTGACTGAGTCTCACAAGAGAGATCTTTACATGTCGTCATCATTCCAACTTAACTCTCTTTTCCACATTATTTTATTACGTAAATCTTCATGCAAAAGCAGATAAATGAAAGTACGTGAAAGTATTCGTGAAGATACAGGGCTGCCTGTGATGATTGTTGACGTTATTGAGTTGTTAAAAATATCTGTGAAATTAACTCTTGAGATGTTTCGGCATCTCCGTAAGTCGTGTATGAAAATATTATTTTAAAGAATGATGTAATTAGTAAGGCTGTGCTGTAGCCTTACTCTTTATCGGTACGATAAATAAAAATAAATAAATGCGTTGGAAATATGTCATCTAGTCTAGTCTCTGATGTCATCTAGGCTTTAGACTAGCTACCAATCAGGCCCTAGCCTGTTACAAACTGACCATAAAAACCTAAGCTATTTCACAACCAAACGACTACTTAACGAACGTCAAGTCCGGTACAACGATATATTACAAAAAATTAATTTTACGCTGCAATGGAGACCGGATATTAGCGAACGACCAGACGCTCTCTCTTGGCGAGACCAAGATAAGCTTAAACATTCTGACGATGAACGTACGGTTGGAAGGGTCTTACAATTATTGCCCAAATTGCATACATTTCCAACTTCGATTATAAGAGAAACACCTGAACAGAACGTCCGACAAGACCCAACCGCGCTGGCTAGATTATTCGAGAATGATGAGCTCCAAACCCTTTGGAAACAAGGAGTTGAGTCCGATAATGAATGGAGACGAGCTCGCGATGCTATTAAAGCCAGTGAACGAGAGTTCTCGCTAGATCTTGCTCATAAACATAGAGCTAATATAGCTGAGTGCACGGTCGCAAAAAAAAAGAGCGACGGCGAAACAAACGTCAAAAGAAGAACATTAAATGAACTTGAGAGGAAGGACGCATATGACAGCTTGCTAGCCGATTAACATCTTTAGCATGCACTAGTCAATGCATGCCTAATTATGCAATTTACAAGGATAAACTTTTGTACTGAATAATTGAGTGTCAGGGATTAGCACTTCTAGAAGTACATAGACTGACGATTTGGAATCCGAAAGAGCTCGATAGAACAATGTACTCGAGGGTAGTTAGTCTTTCAGGTGAGAAGAGAATAAAATATTCTAGATAAGTTAGATTAGAATTCTATTCCCTATAAATAAAATACTCACGGATATCTTCATGTATAAATACTTAGTTAAATCTATTAGACCTATTCTCTCTACACTTAGATTATAAAATAATCATCTTATACGTAAATACGTGTTGCTTTTGTAATAGACCATGAAAATTAGTCAAGGAAGGTGGCGGTAAGAGGAAATCCAATAAAAACCACTATTTATTAGGNATACGTAAATACGTGTTGCTTTTGTAATAGACCATGAAAATTAGTCAAGGAAGGTGGCGGTAAGAGGAAATCCAATAAAAACCAAAGATCAAAAGTATCAGCGAACCGCTTAGGATTAAAGAAATAATAGAGCTTTCTAATGGGGGGAGGGGGGGAAGTTTTAGCAAATGCATCAACCACTGAAAAAAAAAAAAAAAAAAAAAAGAAGATTGACCAATTCAACTGCAATGGAATACACTCTTCTTATGCTGCAAAATACGATCAAGAACTAACAACTTAGAGATATTTATAATATATTAGAAATAATTAGAAATAATTAGAAATCCTTATAAAACAAATAATGATCGTACAAACACTGTGGTATTGTGTAATCCAATTCAATTCTCATATAGAGGTAAAAGTACTCCGCTCGCTGAAGAAAGAACATTACCCCTGTTTATACACAAAGAGGAAGAGAGAGAGAGAGAGAGAGAGAGAGAGAGAGTGTGTGTGTGTGTATGTGTGTGTGCCATTATGATACCCTTATCGTCAAGTAATAAAAATATCAAAAGTCGGGGACTAATAAATATTCACAGGTGTATTTCTTAAATGGTTATTTCAGAGAAGCATGTACAAAATTGATTAGGTTTTTTATTGCTGAAGATAAATACATAAATGGGGCCTCGATGTAAGATTGCAAGAAAAAAGGAAAAACTAATGCCTCCAAAACCTATACTAAAGAAACGACTGACAATATCTCCCGAGATTTTATGAAGCCGACATTTTAAATTATTTCTATATCTAAGGGGGTGATAAGTTTAGTTCGGTACATTTTTTAGAATTGAAGATAGGTACTCTACTAGGTTTTTAGTAAAGTAATTTATACTTGCATAATTAACGGCTATCGAGAAAAATTCCTGCTTTAAGTAAAAAAGCATAAATCTGATGACGCACGAGAATTGGATATTCATTCCGTCTCTAATGATAGAGTTAATGTTGAAGGATGTGTTTTCGTCACATTCTCTTTTAAGTTTTCTTTTCCTTCGAGTAACATCATATTTTTTTTGCTCTTTATCACTGGTAATTTTCCCAGCCCTTTCCCACTTTTAATCCCAGGAGTAGTCCTTTTGCTGCGTGGTAGATATTCTTCATCTGTATAATTTAAACCATGATTTTTCGAAATATTTACATTTATTTCCTTAAGATCATGAGAAGACTTTTTTGAAGAATTTTCTTTGTAATCTAATTGTGTTCTCTGATATGGTACCTTGAGATGAAAAGTAGATTCTTGATCAGAAAGAATAGAGGAAAATTTATCACTTAAGAGAGGTGAATCAACAATATTCTTAGCATTTTTGCAACTCCAACTATCTGTATTTTTTACACAAGATCTCAAAATTTTTTGATGATTTTCTGTCCGAGGTAGAATAGTTGGGTAGTTATAGTGGGTTTTTTGGGGAGTTTTTCCAGTAGCTTGGTATTCCTGTAGATGCATTCCAGAGATAGTTTCTCGCAACTGTAAGAGTGGCTGACTTAAAGTATAATCTAGAGAATCTAGGGAGTTTTGGACTTGATCTGATGAAATATTGATATCATTTTCAAAATAATAGATACGTTCTTGAGTAGATTTCATGTTTGATTTTATGTTTTCATACGATGAGTGTACTGTATTCGAAAGACAATCTATGGTGCTCTCATGCATGCTATGGTGCTTAGCATTTTGTGTTCTAACCTGAGAAACAATATTCTCTAGAGCGCGGACCTGGTCTTCAATATTCGTCATTTGAGAGTCAATGACCTGTAAAGTTTGGTCCTGCAAAGACTTTGTAGCACAACGTAGATGCGTATTTTTTTTATCGATTTCCTAGGATTAGATTATTAGAATCAATGAAAAAAAGTCTATGCTATGATACTATTGAATTAATTTTCACTCACAGTCCAATTTTCCTTTATTTTGCTGTTGAGAGTTTCTTGCGATCGAGTAATTTCCTCAATTAATTTCTCCTCTTGTTGACTCCAGTTTTTCATTCCCAGCTCATAGTTGTTACTTGAGGCTTTGAATTTTTCTTGTGACAATGATATATTGTTTTGGATTTCATGTATTTTTCCATTAATGCGAGTTTCCTGCGCCTCGCCTTGTGCCATGATAAGATTGGACACAACAGCAAGTAGATTCTGTCGATCAATTGCAACTTGAGTTTGTTCTTCAAGTAGTATGTCCTGGAAACTTTTAGAGGCTGCTATATTTGATTGAAGGGCAAGCTCTCTTGAAATGATTAATTGTTGGCGTAGTGATTCTGCCTCTGAACGTTGGAGCTTTACTTGCTTCAGAAGATCTCCGAGCAATGAATTAAAGTCCTGCGAGAGCATACTGTAAGAATTTTGAAGCTAAGATATTAGTAGTAATTCACAACATTATTCAAATTTTCTTACCTGTTTATGTAGAGAATCAAATTCACTTCTTACTTCCGTATAGATTCCTTTAGATACGTCTGATAACTCTTTGAGCCCATTTTTGTTGTGGTTCTTCAAATTTTCGTGAATAGCCGTAAATTCACTCAAATATTCATTAAAAATTTCTTCCCTAGTAGCAGATTTTTGGTGAATTTCAGCTTGAAGGCCTTGAATTTTGACGTTGGATTCTTCAAGGAGAGAGTACGGTAGAGACATTTTTTCAAGCTCAGTCGAAATAAACGTTTTAATTCTTGTCGAAGCAATTTCAAAGATTTCCTGGTGCTGTGCTTTAAACTCCTTAACTCTGCTTTCTACCAAGGTTGTTGCCTCCGAGACTTGTCCTTGAGCTACATCCCAAGTGTTACAGTTGAGAGATTGCAAATCTAAATTCCTACTATTTTTGGCATGAAGGCAATCAATATCATGAATCGCTTTACTTAGAGTAAATATTAGCTCGTTACCGACATTACTTAATCTTTCCTCGGTTTCCTGGTGCGCTTTTCGAAGAACAGTTTCCTCGGAGAGTGATTTGCGAGTAGTCTCGAGAGCGATTTCACTCTGCTTAAGAAGAGATTTCATCTCTTCTATTACAATTTTGGCAGCTTCGTTGTCTTTCTTGAGATCTGTAAAACTTGAAGTCAAGGAAAACAGTTCTTGTACTTTCTTACAGAGATTAATCTCCATCATTTCAATCTTGGCGGCCTGTTCTTCGCTTAAAATTCTTCTAGACTCACTTTGAAGTGTCATTTCTTCATAGCTTTCATTTGAGAGGTAAACTCCATTACGCTGACGAGTTGCAATAAGCTCACTCTTTAATTTTTCAATCTCTGCGGTAAACTCTTTTAACAAAGTTTTTTTATTGACCATTTGATTTACTTGAGGCTTATTCCGAATATTTTTGGCCCTGAAAGCATAGTCAAGTGTTGATATTGTCTCCTCTAAATTGCTTTTAGCAGGAGATACTGTAGCAATAATGCATGTTTTTGTCCGTCCTCCGAGTGAGTCTTGGAGCAATCTTGTCAGCTTTGATTCTCTGTAGGGTATATGTGAGCTTTTATCTACAAGTGCATTAATAACTCGGCCTAAAGTTAAGAGGCTCTTATTAATTAATCCAGCTTCTGCAGCCCGTTTGTTTTCAGCCCCACTGCGTTGAATATTCTCACTCCCAGCTAGATCTACGAGATTTAACTTTCCTGCACTTATGTAGTCTTCACCATTCTCCGCTGTGCGCTTCATGTAAGCTGTAACGGTAAAAACTGTATGGCTTCGGGAGCTTAGATCATTGCACTTAGTGGCAGCTACTTGACGTTTCAAACTACCAGATTGTAGTAATTTTAGCCCCTCAGAAGCGCTTTTTATGTGTGACTCTTCCATACCCTGAACAATTGTGCTTAGGCCTCCTTTCTTATTGCTATAATCGTCATAAATCTTCAGCTTTGTGCCGTCATCCGGAGAAATTAAATCACGAAGTTCTTCATTGTACAACTCAATGAAAGAACATTTCACCGACCATTCAGAATCACTTATCTCAAGCTTTTTAAATAATGAGTGAAGCGCTCGAGGAATTATTCCCGCGTCGTCAGAAAGTAAATTAAATTTTTCAGTTGTATCGCCAGACATTGTATAAGTCTTACCAGTGCCAGTTTGTCCGTAAGCAAATATTGTGCAATTATATCCTGAGAGCATCTAGGAAATGTTAGAACGTTTGAGAAATTACTCTACCATAATACCTCGTCTAAAATTGGCTTAACAACGTCGTCATATATTATGGCCTGATCCGCAGCTGATGAAAATACTTTGTCGAAATGATATGTCTTATTATTCAAAGAATTTGGGCCCATAGAAAGCTCCAAAGTTCTGCCCTTGACTCCATTTGTTGATAGAACAACTCCACTATTTTCTCTTACTTCGCGTTCATTCCTCCCTCTACATCGCACAACCACATTGATGTTTGTTTCTTCGTCGTCATTCTCAAAATCGCGATCTTTCCTTTTCAGCCCACTGACTTGTGAGTTAGAGGATGAGTTCAGAGATCCCATAAGTGTAGATACACCTATTTGCTCGTTCCGTGAGGATGAAGGCCTGGCAGGTGGCTTCATACTGAAATTTTCTGGGTGCATAAAGCGAGCAAAAAAAGCTTTGAGGTGGTGTTGATTTGGCTTTTGCCTCGTCGAGTTTTGAAATAAACTTAAATTATTTCCTTTGAGTGACAGATCTGTTAAAGAAATAAATAATTTTGGGTGGATAATTTTCGATTTTCAAAAGCATGCCAAAGCCATAAGAAATTGTTGTGTTATTGTTAGATCAGGGTATGCGAGACTAACTGTTGGCCGGTGAACAATATCCTAGCCATCCATGATGATAAACGCTAATGCTCTCCCAGGATCCTGCGTAAAAATGATTTAGTTAAACGCTTCTGGTACCCCCCCCCCCATTTCCAAAATGTAACCCCTGTAAGCCAAAAATAGAGTTAGCGAAATCAGTGGACTCAATTAGTAAGAACCTTAAAAGGTATTCTTTTTTCATGATCAACTGATATGTATTATTTTCATAAAGTCTTATGAAGTTTAGTTTTGCTTTTTCTTTACTGAATAAATCTCATCACATAATTATTCGAATTGCGCAAGGTTTTTCGTAATTGTGTTGCGCAAGCGTTCTTGTTTAACTACCAAAATTACTATACTCTTTATCAAAACTTGAAATGGAACCCCTCAAAGTCTGTACGGCCTGTTAATCTTTGCGGCAATAAGAGGATTCCGTATTAAAAGAATGGAAAGGTATAAAAACCTGCATTAAGCATTCAAAAAAGCGAAAGCAACCATCTTCAAATGGGGATCTATTAATCGAAATGGATGGAGAGCCAATGACGACATATAGTACCCCAGGATTTACAAAGACAAACCGCATAATAGAAATTTTCACCGAGGATTATCAAATTGGCAACAGTAAGTTTACTAAGAGGTTAGTAATGCAGAATGTTAGTAACTTCACACTTTTGGATGAAATTGAGCAGCGCAAGAGGAGACATATCAAAGCGCCAACTTGGGGATATTAGGGCCGTTCAGAGTTGGAATTTTGGGCGAATAAAAAATTGTATATTACGTCTTTGTAAACCTGCAGGAATTACTCAGCAAAAACCACACCAGAAATTTCAGAATGACTTCTTAGCTAGACTTCCATTGTATTACCACCATCAATATTTGTTCAATATTTTTTCAAAAATTTTAGAGAGTTATCGCTTGAATTATGGTATCTTATTCTGAAATTTTTAATGAGAAAGAACGTTGAGAAATAGCATTTACAGGCTTTCAGAGACGATAATGTTTATTTAGAAAACAAACCTTTTCTAAACTATCGTTGCTACCTCAATATAGTCCTTTTTACGCTGAGAAAATTTACCAAATTAGATATTTCAAACATTAATAATTATTGTAATTTTAAATTATAATTTTAGACGTAATGATCGTGATGTCGGGCTTCGAAATGACGATGCTTAATTTTTGGTATTTTTTTTCGTTTATTTGCTGAGTAATTCCCGCGGGAAACGAGAAAGTAATATGCAAGTTTACCATTATTAAACTTTTATTCGGTCACTGATTCCAACTCTGAACGGCCCTATTATAAAAGCCCCAACACAAAGTTTTATCAACTTTTGTTATATAACGTCAATTTAAGAATAGAAAATTATTTTAGTGCTAATATAAACTTATTCTGTAAATATTTAAATTTGATAGTGGACTTGCATTTTATCATTTTGTGGGAATTAGCCCGAACTTATGAGTAAATTATGATCTGTAAGTATATTTAATTTTCTAAGATCACGTAAATTTGTGCATTCAGAAGTCTAATTTTTTTCCATGTCTTTATGCAAAGTGTTTATGCTTCCGTATAAGTAAGGTCTGTTGTGATTAGATTTTTATCCCAAGTATAAACGTCATGTGATTACGAAATAAGGATACCCGTTAAGGGGACTTCTTAATTAGGGCGCCGTTTCCTAGCTAACGTAGCTGTACTGCTCATATATTTACTAATGGGCATCCACCCTTAAATAATACTACCTTCCAATTCTCTGATCACAATTCTAATTAATATTTCTACATAATCTTCTCATCATTTTGAAATACCAATTGTCACTATGAATCTTACTCCTCCTCCTGCAGACACTGTTTATACTAGTCTCAGTGCATTAATTGATGCTGTCCAAGCCCATGCAGGAAGCCAGGGTTATGCGATTGTAAAAAGACGTACAAAAAATTCTAAGAAGACTGGCCTTATTAGTAAAGCAGTTCTCCGATGTGACCGCGGCGGCAAGATTAAATCTGTTGGCGGAGTAAAAAGGCTTACCGCCAGTAGACTCATCGACTGTCCATTCGCCTGCTATGCTCTGGACAAAATGGACGTGGGATGAACAATTGTTATTGCGCATGAGGAACATAATTTTGAACCCAGCAGTAGATATTCTCATTCGTCCCTTTGAAAACTGGCTATGACTACGGAAATTGTGGAGAATATCAAAATTCAAACACAGGCTCAAAACACCCCTGAGCAAATATTAACCTCTTAAGACTGTCAGATAATAATTGTGTATTGGAATCTAAAGATATATATAACGCTAAACAACTGATAAGGCACGTAGAACTTGAATAACTCACTCCTATCCAAGTGCTTTTGCAGAACCGTGACAGGGAAAATTGGTTCTTCCGATACGAAAAAAACCATATTACTGAAGAAGTGACACATCTTTTCTTCGTAGAAGCTCATACCATAGAAATCTTGAAACACAACCATGAAGTCCTTTTGATGGATTGTACATACAAAACAAATCGATATAAACTTCCCCTATTAGTTGTCGTTGGTCATACGTGTATTAGTACTAGTTTCTACGTCGCCTTCGCTTTCCTACCCAATAAGACAGAGGATTCATTCGCTTGGGTATCGAAGGCACTTAGTGAATATATAATGCAGGTCAATTTACCGATGCCCGTATTCATTGTCACGGATAGAGACTTAGCTCTTATTAGTGCATTAAGAGAAGTATTCTCTATGACAAATAACTTAATATGTGTATGGCACGTGAATGAGAATGTACTCGCCAAGTGTTAACCACGTTCTGAGACGAAAGAGGATCAGGAAGGGTTTTATGCAGCCTGGCATAAAGTTATATATTCAACCAGCCAAAAGGCATTCGAAGATTCTTGGGGTGAATTGCAACATGAATATGTTTCAGAAAACTTCGATGCAGTGGAATATCTGGAAAATACATGGCTTCGCCTTTTTGCCCCTAAGATCATAAGATATTTCACAAATAAGACATAGCATTTTAGAACCACATCCAGTTCTGAAGGTGCTCATCGGGTTTGAAACAAATATCTTAACCTCTCGTAATGATACTCAAAATATTCAAAATAAAAATTTCAACCTATATCGTAATAATACATACCAGAGAAACTTCCCAAAGAACCATCCAGGGACCTCAAGAGATACCTGACAATACCCCAAAGCATATAATGGGCATCTAGAAGAAACGGAACGTTATGTTGAGCCACCTAACGAGCCAATCATAGATTATTAAGATCAAGAAGAACAGGACCACTGTATCCAACAGTACGAGAGACCATATTCCGAAGATTATGATGGGCATTACGATAAAGAATTCATTAAAAATCACGTTAACACATCTACACATATTAATTAAATAGGCTGCGGAAGACCAAAAATATGTAGAAACTGTGGGGAACAATTTTCGTCCAACAACAAATTCCATATTCATCGTAAAAATTGTTTGGTTACCAAGGTTATTTATAAAGAATCTCAAGAAAAATCACTACTATCTAAGCATTCTATCACACCTTATATCATAATAAAGTCCAAGGTTAAGACAACAGGATCTACTGGATATGCGTTCCGTGGATATAAGTATGCTACGAAAAAAGCAAAATTCACAAAAATGGGCCCATTACAAGATTTTTGGATAGATGCTGGATGTACAATGTCGCTAATAGATGAAGATTGCGTGCGTAAGTATATCCCTCAAACTCTCATCTTGTCTCTTTCGAAAACAATTCCTGTATCGGGTGTTGGTAATCAAATATGTAATTGCGAAAAATTTGTTCGACTTACAATAATTCTCCCTGGCGATAAAGGAGAGGTAGAAATTGAAGCCGAGATTCATCTAGTAAAAAATCTCACTGCAAACATCTTGATAGAAATTAATATTTTATCGCCAAACAGAGTCATCATAGACTTGAATTTGGGAACGGCAAGTATAACAGCTTGTGAAGGTATGAAAATCCCAATTCAAATACACACTAAGGTACCTAGAACTGTGTCTGTTATAAAATCAGCAAAGAATTTAGCTGTTGGCCCCGGAAAGTATGCCAAATACCTATTTAATCCTCGAAAGATTTACCGGAAGACCGAGATCCTTTATTTGAACCATACGCAATTGAAAGTGTTTCGGTATATGCACACATAGTAGATTGTACTATGAGCGAAATTAAAATACATAATCCAACTTTTAAGACAATCGGAGTCCAAAAAAATACCAGACTTAGAATTTTTTCAGAGCTTGAATTTGATGGGTATTTCATTGCAAACTCTAGCATAGAAACCTTTGCGGCACGTACTCTAAAGCATGACTTGAAGAGTTTCAGTAAATTTATACGCATGACATTTAATATTGGAGAATATACGATTAAAAATAATGAAAAACTCACAACCTCTCCAAAAACTTCTGACTTGATCACCAATGAGGTACAATTAAAAAAATGGAATAACAGTGTATAAGCATAATCAGAATATTTTATATTCGTTCATAGAGGTGATCTCAAGGTTTCCAAACTTGTGGAATGATACTGGAAATGTAATTGGTATTGAAAAAGATATGGAAATCCCACTAATTGAAAACTGGAATGAGAAGTATAAAGCTGGTAACGCTAAAGCTTATCCAGTTAACGGAAAAGACAAAAAGCTCATTGATACAACATTCGAGAAATTGCACAAACAAGGTCTTATGGAATAGACTAAAGACCATACTCCTTTCACTTTTCCATGCTTTGTCATTTGGAAGGATACCAAATCAGATCCTAAAGGGCGTGAGGTTGTAGATATTTGAGCTCCAAACAAAATCGCATTACCAGATGCATATCCTATTCCTTTATAGACAGAAATAATTGCTGCAACAAAAGGCTCCGATTTTATACCAACTATCGATTGCGCTACATTTTTTTACTAGTGGTGGATAGCGAGAAAAGAAAAACATAGCTTAATAGTATCTTTTCATCGCGGTCAAGAAACTTTCAAAGTACCGGTTATGGGATTCCGAAATAGCCTGGTATATGTCCAACGTAAAATTGACATAATACTCAAAAATTGCCGCACATTTGCGAGAGCTTATATTGACGATATCGTCATATTCTCAAGAACATGGAAAGAACGTTTATTTCATTTACACGAAGTATTCAGTAAATAAGATTTTCATAATATTACACTTGCATCAAGAAATCCATTCATAGCATATCCATCAGTTACCCTACTAGGCCAGAGAGTAGATGCCTTCGGTATGGCTACATCCGAAGAAAAGCTTAAAGCTGTTTTTTCTTTTCTTTCCCGGAAAACCTTAGGTCTCTTGAACGCTTTCTAGGATTAACAGGATACTTGCGACAATATTTTCCTTATTCTTCTGCAATAATTAAATCTTACAAGAACGTAAAATATTTCTCAGTAAACAGGTAACTCAAAATGGGCTACGCCGGCGAAAGACTGCAGAAAGAACATTGTTACAAAAACTATCGCTCTCAAAAATCCAAGCTTTTGAGTTATTGCAAGCTTTATTCAGTAATCCATCACTCTTAGTACACTTTGATGTGAAAAAACAACTTTACATAGACATAGACACATCAAAAGAATTTGGGGTTGCAGGGGTAGTTTACCATACCACGAAAGCTAATAAATCCACTAATAAAGTGGAAGCTCCATCACAAGAGAAAATGAAACTTATATTATTTATTAGCACGGCAGCTACGGTTACGGAGAAAAATTACTGGGCAACGGAACTGGAAGTGGCTTGTTTACTATGATTCATTCGCAAAACAAGACACATGATATAGATAGCTAAATCCCCAGTGATAATCTATACAGATAATGCGGCTACAAGAGGAATTGCATCATAAACCTCTTTACAAACAACTTCTCTAGAAAAACTAAATTTTAGATTGATTTGTGCGCCGGAATACCTACAAAGATTCCAATTGATCATGAAACATAAAATAGGAAAAGAAAATATTATACCTGATGCTATATCTCGGCTTAAAGTAAAAGAAAAATTAGCTAACCAGAGAACTCTTAAGCCAAATTACTCAGAGTTCGATGCTCTTGATGCTCTTCATAGGGCAGTAGACATAAGAATAGCCACGCTATGAAATCTTGGCGTCCAAATTTTCTACACTACAACTGTTCAAATTTCGAAGGAGTTGAAAGATCAATCGAAAAATCTTATGTGAAGGACGACCAGTTGGCAAAAATATTACAATTACTCCAAAAAAATAATTCCTTGGACGATAACGCTTCTAATCTTCCATTTGAGGTAAAAGATAATTTAATCTATCACATTAATAAAGATAATAATACAAGGCGACTATGTTTGATAGGTGATAAAGAAATTCTGTAAATAATATTTAAACTGGTACACGATGATATAGGACACCCTGGATTCAAACAAACACATTATCGTATTACTCAACCAATTTCCATACATAACCTCTCTAAAAAGCTTATTGAATATATCAAATTCTGTCCTGACTGTAACAGATACATGACACAATTGGGATTGACATTATACTAGCTCTAACTACTGGAAAAGATGAGAAAAATTGCATACTTTCTGTGGTACGAGAAGCATGAAGTTTTATTTATTTAAATTTTTATAGGGAAAGTCTACAGAACCATCCCTGATGTCTATATAGACCACATCCCCTGCAAGAATTGAAGATTTTTATCCTAAATAAAACTAGGAAAATGTCAAATCCATAGCCTCCTTTCGTTATTTCCTCACCTCCACGTGCTCTTACATGTATTCCTTGGACCGTGCTTAGGTTAATAATTGATTGCCTGCTCAACGTAAATTTCAAGTGTATTTGGATTATTGTCTCCATACTGAAATGGCCGATGCTAAGAATCTCTCACATTTACATCATTTTGAGTCACTTTATCATTCAACGTTCCTCTCTGCATAAATCTTTCCACAAGTATTGAAAATTACTATGTCGCAAATTTTTCGCAAGGCCAACCACATGGAGAATCTTATTTTAAACACTTACGAATATGTCCTTGAATAACATAACCAAAAACGACCTTACAGTATCTCCAACTATGCCCAGTATCTTAACTTAAACTCAGGATAGCTTACGCTACGACCTAAGCTCACCTGATGATACGCAATATTTTGATACTCGGGAAGATTTAATTAACTTCATTAAGGACTGGGCTATTGCTCATGGGTTTTGTATTTCAATAGATAATGGAAGTAATAAAGATGAAATCCACTTGAAGTGTGATATTTGAGATCGCAGCAGCTCGCTCAAAAATGGAAGATGTTGGGGGGTCCGATTCAATCATTCGCGGGTATCCGCCAAATACAAGAAGCGTTGGTACTAAACCATCTGGTTCAGCGGTGTCATTGACAGCTTTGACAGTCATCTGTAGTAAACTAGTTCGGTCTATTCTTGTGCCGCCTAAGTCTTTTGAGGTGACCTTGTAAGCACGACGAAGTGGAGTATGGTAGCGTTCGACAAGGCCAATACTGTGGTGTGCTTCTGTTGGGGCCACTTTTGTTGTGATGGACATCGCAATGGCACTTTGTTTGAACTCTTTACAGGTAAAATTTGTCCCGGCATTGTGAACAATAACATCTGGAGGACCAAGATAGACATCGATCCAACAGTTACGTAGGGAGTTCAAAGCTTCTTGTGCATTCATCGACTTTAACTAACGAGCTGCCTGAAAGCAAGCCGCCTCTTCAACGACCTGAAGTACTGGTTTTTCATCAATGTAAAGTACATCGATATAAACGCAGGAATTAAAATCATTTGTAGAAAATAGAGGGCGTTTAGTCACATCCAAGCGGATCTTCAAGAAGAAATATAAATCAAATATGGAACTAGACGAGTTTAAGGCAAGAATCGTAGCTAGAGGGTTTACCCAGACCCGAGGAATTGATTTTAACGAAGCATCATCAACAACTGCGAGATCAGCAAGCTGGCGAATTCTGATGGCTTTAGCCGCCTTAAATGGCTGGTATGTTTTACAAGCCGATTTGATTTCTGCCTATCTCGCTGGTAACCTTAATGAAACCATTTTAATGGAACAGTTTTCAAGACTTGAAGAATTCTTCATTGAATACCCAAATCTAGCACAGAAATTTGACTATACTAAGGACAGTGTAATTAAGTTGATGAGTCCCCTCTACGGATTGAAACAGTCTGGCAATTGTTGGCAAGAAAAGGTGAGATTGATAATGATTAAGAATGTATTTTCACCTCTGGTTTCAGATAATGCTATCTACGTTAATCAAAAAATTCGGATCATTGTCGCATCTTATGTTGATGACTTCCTTTTGATGGGAGCGAATAGGAACGATATTCAGGCATTAACAAAATCTTTAAATGATGAAGTTGCTCCTAATGATTGTACTTTGTAGTTCCATTTACAAATAGAATCTGAGGCATGAGTGTATCTAATGAAAAAGTTGAATCACCTAAAATGTAAATAAGCACTGTCACTGTGTCGTAGCCTAGAGGCTGCATAGACGTAAATTGATTTTTAAAAGAAAAAAAAAACATGGTCAGTATTTGATTGGGCAATTGTCTTACTTGACAGACTAGCAATCATGAATTGGGATCTTCCCAGAGCCATAGTGTCTGACCGAGATCCTAGATCTATTAGTCAATTATGGAAAGCCATCTTTAAACTTCAAAATGTTAAATTGCTATTTTCAACTTCATACCATCCACAAACAGTTGGAGCGTCAGAAAGAACAAACGCAACTGCTAAAATAGTATTAAGGTATTTTATCAACGGAATCTCACAGCTTACAGATTGGCAATCAGTTCTTCCTAGACTACAGCTTGCTCTGAATAATTCACCAAAATTCAGCTCTATAAACATCGCCTCGACACAACTGTTACATGTTAAGAAGGCAAATGAACCATTAGATCTTGTAAAACTACCATTCGAGAATGTACCTCATCAAAATTTCATGGCTTTAACAACAGGCGTTAGAAGATCTAAAAGGCTAAGTAAAGCTGCCCAAAACTTCAGTGATTCAACTACCCGTTATAGCAGTTTGTCGGCAAATAATGAACTTCATGACTCTCCATCTAGCGTTGAAACGCTACGGTTAGCTGAAACTAAGGAAACTAAAGTCGAGACAAACAGAGGTGATCTTATCTATGATCCAAATCGAGTTGATGTGGCAGACACAATTGCGATTGTAATTGCTGCAATGACTATGAAAAAGTACTATGATCAAAAACATAAAGCAATGTTTTTCAATGTAAGAGATTTTGTCATGCTGCCACTACATAAAGAATACACAATACCAAGTGCTTAGTTAATGACTAAAAAGTTACAGCAACAATTTGCGGGACCATTTAGAATTACCGAGAGGATTGGAAAATTAATCTACAAACTGGATATTGCAAAAAAGTGGAAAATCCACCCTGTCGTGACGATAGCCCAACTAGAGCCTTCTTTCAACCCTAAAGAGGACTCATACAGGTGCCATAAGATGCCGAGTCCTCCTGTCATGGTAGAACGTGTACTAGAACAAAAAATTGACGAAATCTTGAGAAATAAAGTAATAATTAAAGGCAGAAAGAATGTTCTCCAATATCTAGTATCATGGGAGGGATTTGGGCCTTGGCACGAAGAATAGATCGATGATAAAAACTTGAATGCACGAGAGGTGATAAAAAATTATGAATAGTCGCTGCTCTAAACTAGAAACATAGGTAAAACACAAAAAGGACAAAAGAATAGCCCAACCTCTCTAACTAACGGAGCAGTAGCAAATCGTTCTAGGGGGGGGCAACTGTTATGACTAACATGATGTCATGTAGTAGATATGAAATAGACATTATGGACGTAGACAATATGACGTGGACACTATGAAAGTGATGTGTACTATATAAATATATAGATTATTCTCTTAGATATAAATAGGACTCGCTTCTCACTCTGATACTCTACATACCTGTAACAAGAGCCATCGATTGAGATAGAGCCTTACAAGAAAAAATCGCTATCACTCTATTCATACCCTATTACGAGAAGCGAAGTCTTATATAAACAAGCCATGAAGGACTCTAACTTTTGACCTCGTGAACATCTAATGAGTATTTGATCTATTATAAGTTGTGTTGAGATCGAGCTCTCGAAACAGGTCTTAGATTCGACTTCTCCATGTTGGGTTTTGTTGGCAGGGAGGGGCATTGGTATATTTTCAGAGTGACGCGCTAGATATTTTGAAAAGTCGAAGTGAAAGCTAAGACAGAATTATGACGTGAATTAATATTATTCTTGGGCTGAACTAACCGTACTTACTACCCAGGGTCGGATGGCTTAGCGGTAAGTCATCCAGGCCGGTCTTCCAAGTAGAGATTGGGTAGCTTGAATACCTGCCCCACTGTCAGGTCCCCAAGACGTCCTGAACCTGAGAAGGTAACAACACGGCGCAATCCCACTAGACAAGCCCGTGGGAAACTAACACATGGAGAAGCCGGTTCGTGAAAATACTCATAACCATTGTCACGTAATATTACCGGTATTGTCACGTAATATTACCGGTTGGTTTGTAATTTCGCGTAACCAGTGATCTACACGAAATATCAACCTTATACAGGTTTTATACCTGTCCTTCATGTCCTTCTGTATCTTAGACTTAGTTAGTTGAATGTAATATTACCTCTTCAGAGCTTTACACCCACTTAAGACGGCTGGCGGCTGGTTCGAATCCAGCAAACCCTTCTACCTTCGCTGCAGAAGGCGAAGATATTTGATAAAGCATGCTAGGATAGACAAAGGTTTTTTGAGACCTTTCCCTTAGTTGGATACTGTTGCCGAATCAATTGGTGTTGGTAAACAACAGAGCAAGTCCAGAAGAAAATCAGTTTATTGTAAAACTCTACAGAAGAAAAAGAGATAGATAATCTCC
>QVIK01000892.1:0-18090 GCA_003957845.1 Oidium heveae | reverse complement strand
CGAAGGACGTGGTGGTGTTGTGATGTTTTGGGGGGGGATGGTGTTTGGAGGGATGGGGGGTATAGGGGGAATTGAGGAGCTCATTTCCGTCAAAGGAGCTTGACTTTCAATGACATAGTTTATAGACGCCATAATTAAAAGTACGTATTGATGTGAGATGTTTTGTCTTTTTGCATAGAGAAGCCAGTTCGTCATTATACTCATAACTATTGTCACGTGATATTACCGGTTGGTTTGTAATTTCGCGTAACTAGTAATCTACGCGTTTGTATTTATTAAATATCAACCTTATACCTGATTCATACCTTTCCTTCTGTATCTTAGACTTTTAATTAGTTGAATGTAATATTACCTCTTCAGAGCTTCACAGAGGCTTCCCGCTTACCTCTGGTCTCCCTGGCTTCATTTCGAGTACCAAATTTAAATTCGGACAGACTACGTTTTGTGGATGACTTTGGCTTTCTTGAGATTCTTCCTTACGTGCCACGTGTTCTAACCCTAGCAAAAACTAATTCCGGGCTTAGAATATCTACAGTGCTCCTATTATCATAGTCATCGTTTTTATTTTTGCTAGTATCTTTGTCACGGCTCAACTACCAATGAATATGAATGTTCTATCTTTGAAGAGAGATTTTCACCTTGCAACACTCGAATATTACATGGAAACACGGATGGCAATATGCAGGACAAAGAATACAAGTACAGAAAAATTATAATTCGACTTCTGGGCCTGGTGGCATTCTTTGGATCTCTGTGACAAGTTTTTAAATTATGGAACTACGTACGAATAGATTTTCTAGCAGTTTACTAAGATGGATTACAATTAACTATGATAAGCTGATTGAATAGCCTCACGAAAAAGTACTTGCATGTCTGTTGTAATTGGTAGATATCAGCCTAAGCTAATCACATGACATTGGTTCCATACGAACCCATCTATATATATCTCCGTTGATCGGTATGTATTTAGATGTTGTAGAAAAGTAGTAAAATACATCGATATTCAAATATGATAGGTTATGGCCCTTACTCTTCCGCGTTGTTCTATCATCATCTAGATATACCATTTATTTACCTTACACAGCTACTTTACACCATCTATTGAACCATCTACTATATATCATCTATACAATACCATCAACCTTATAAAATACACTTGATTTTCTTTATACAATCTACAATCTATAATTTATCATATTAGAATTTTCATTGGAAAATAATGGGAAAATATGAAGGTACCATACTCACTGGCCGAGAAAACTTTTCTCTATGGCAGGGTAATCTTGAGGTTGAATTAGCAGCTATGAGACTTAAAAAGTTTTTGCTACCCGAATGTTGCTCTCCACCATTGCTGAATGAACAGGCCAGCGAAATTGAGAAAAAGACTTTTCTAGTAGAACTTGGTTGAGGAATGGGAATTCAAACACGCTTTAGCACTTAAGATCATACTCCAAAGCGTCGATAACACAAACAAAATTGCGATTCAAAGCTGTTGCACTGCTGCCAGTGCATATAATACGCTTAAGTCTCGTTATGGAATGAAAGACACGACTCTCCTTGCTCAACTACTATCTCAGCTATTTGCGGTACAAAATATGAAGCACAGTACAGTAACGGAAAAATATGACCTTATTTTCAATCTAACGTCACAAATCGCACAACAACAAGAAGAAGCTGTAATACCTGATATTATTCAAGCCGTAATTCTCACACGAGGTCTGTCCACTGAATTTGATACAACAATTGAAATTCTAACTAATAGGGATAAATTTCCTAAATTTTATGAAGTCTTTCAGGCTGCCAAAGGTACTGAGACAAAGCTCGATGAATAAGTATCTGAAGTCGAACTTGCTAATGTAGCATAACATAAAAAAATTACGAAAGTTTGTTGGGTTTGCAAAGGAAATCATGTCAAGCCTAAATGTCCCAAAAGATCTGGCCTAAAATGGCACCAATGGCAAGAAAAACAAATTCGCGAGAAGGAATTTGCTAATTCAGCTGCTGTAGAATTTTTAGAAAACTCAAATGTACATTTCTCTGATAGGGATAGTGAATCTGAAATTTCTACTTATTTTTGTGCTGTTGCTTCACGTTCTCTTATCAAAGCTTGGGGCCTTGATACAGTGTGTTCATGCCATCTCACCCTGTATAAAAATGCATTCATTGGCGATGTTATCCCATCTAAAATTCCAATCGAAGTTGCTAATAGTTCAGCAATATATTCCCAGGGTATGGGTGATGTGCGTATTAATTGGAAAAATCCTTCTGCAAACCGTCTATGCTCTAAAATTCTACGCAACGTGCTATATGTCCCAGATACCTCTGTTAGCCTAATTTCATTAGGAATGCTTGCTGAGAAAGGTCTTAAATGGAGTTGTGATAGCATAGATGTGTCAATCTCTGATACTAGTGGACGACTAATTTTACGTGGAGTTCGATCAAACAAAGTTTGGATAATACTCCAAGAAGTTGTATCTGCACATATTTCTTTGTCTAAAGCAAATCAGCTCCATGAACGACTTGGTCATTCTGGACGACATATTAACATACGAATTCCCAAAGCAGTAACTGGCATTGCGCCTACAGACAACCTGAACTACAATTTTTGTCGGGCATGCAAGGAAGCTAAAACGCAAAGAATTGTGTGACGGATACCTATGAGGGAAGTTTCAAAAGCTTTAGAGAGAATACATATGGATATTTGTGGGCCGTTTCGAACAAAATCACTATATGGTAACAGGTATATGCTTACGATAACTGATCAATTTATAAAATTTAAGTGGACTATTTTTCGAGATTCTAAGAAAGGCCTCGCACATTTTATTAGTCAATGATGCTCTCGAGTAGAGCATGAACGAACACTCAATGGTTATAATGAAAAACTTTGTTCAATCAGATTTGATTGTGGCTCGGAATTCTGGAATAAGGATGTAAAGAATTGGGCTGCTAATAAAAGTATTAATCTTGAACCTACTGTTGGATATCGACCAGAGGTAAATGGTATTGCCGAACGAGCCAATCNAGATTTGATTGTGGCTCGGAATTCTGGAATAAGGATGTAAAGAATTGGGCTGCTAATAAAAGTATTAATCTTGAACCTACTGTTGGATATCGACCAGAGGTAAATGGTATTGCCGAACGAGCCAATCGTTCAATTATGGAAAGGGCTAATAGCTTACGCTTCCGAGCTAGTCTTCCTGCAGAATTCTGGGAGCTTTCGTTTAGAGCTGCTATTTACTTGCCTAATCGACAACCTATTGGTGGACGAGATGTAACTTCTTGGAAAATGTGGCATAATAAAACACCAGATATTGGTCACTACAGAACTCGGGGGTGTACTGCTTATGTCCACATTCCAAAACAAAAACGAGGTAAATTAGATAAAAAGTGTTAGAAAGGAATCTTTGTCGGTTATAGCTCGAACTCGCCAAAGATTTATCATATTTGGCATCCAGAAAAGAAGACATTATTCGAAGAACAATCCGTTGATTTTGATGAAGATGATTTTTCATCTGACGCTAACTTTTCCAAAAAAGTAAACAACGATTTACTAACTAATAATGAATCTAATGATGAATCTAATGATGAATCTAATGATGAATCTAATGATGAATCTAATGATGAATCTAATGATGAATCTAATGATGAATCTAATGATAATAGCCATAGAAGGGATGATGATCAGAATAACAGACATTCACAAAATATTCCGGACCAACTCACACAACCGCCCCCAAATCTTGTTACCGACCCTAACAGTCATCAACATTAAAACCTTAGTCGCCAACAAAAACGTATTTTATACATGAAAAGCCTAGAAGAAGATGCTGTTATCAGGGGAGATAGACGATCTGGAAGAGATAGAAAACCGTACTCTAAAGCTCTAGAAATGCAAAATATGAGACAGCAATCAAATCTAGCAATTAATATTGCCTTCTTAGCTGCCGTAAATGATAGATTCGATATCCCCAAAACAATTGACGAAGCATTAAAGACACCGCAAGCAGATAAATGGCTAGAAGCATACAACTCTGAGATGAACTCGCTAATTGAACATGGAACCTTTTCAGGCCCTTTAGACAAAATTCCACCAACTAAGTCAGCAGTCACAGCAAAAATTGTTCTGCACATGAAAAGAGGAGAGAATAATGAAGTTTTACGGTTCAAGGCTCGATTAGTAGCAAGAGGATTCACTCAAAAGTATGGTGTCAACTTTGAAGAAACTTTTGCACCTACAATTCGTCTTGATGCATTTAGAATTATGTTAGCTATTGCAGCCAGAGAAAAATGGGATGTTTATCAAATGGACGTGGTAACTGTATTCTTAGCAGGGGAGTTAAATGATGAAGTTTACATTAAAATACCGGAACATATGGTTGAAAGATTTAGTCGATATGCTCGAGTTTTGAAAAGCTTGTATGGGTTGAAACAAGCCGCACGGGTATGGTATCTATTACTATCTGAATTTCTGGCATCAATTGGCTTCACTTTTCTCCCAACGGACCAGACTATATTCAGAAACAATAGAACAAAAGTAGTGATTGTTATACATGTTGATGACCTAATTATCACCGGCCTGATTAATCAAGAGATAGGGATACTCAAAGAAAAGTTAAATAAAAGATTCAGAATGAAGGATCTTGGAAGAGCTAGAAATATTCTTGGGCTAAGAATTACACGAAGCAAAGACTACCTAATGATCGACCAATATAAATATGCAAGAAGTATAGTAAATGATTTTGAAATGTCTGGGACTAAGATATATTCAACCCCAATGGCCAGTGATGCTGTTGGTGAACTATAGTGAACACCTGGAAGACCTTGTACTAATGATGAATTAACAAGATACTGGAAACTCTTAGGAAAACTAATGTATCTGTGCAACACAAGACCAGATATCACATTTGAAACTCAATAAATGGCCCAATACTCGCACAAGGCATGCCACAACCATTGGATAGCACTTCTCCAAATTCTAAGCTATGTTGAAGGTACAATTAATTATGGAATATTACGGGTTAAACCTTTTGAGGTTGTGTTGGCTGCTCCAATACAATTAGATATCACGTGATTTGCATCAACTCGCGGGGAGAATTGTTGAGGTGGAGGACCCTGAAAAGGGGTAACTAAAGGGTAAATTATTGAATATATAGATCTTGTTTATATAGTTTAGAAAGGGACTCAGTCCCTTCTGTAGATTCTACTAATTAACTGATTTTATACTGGACTTGCTCTGTTGTTTACAACACCAACTGATCCGGCGACATGGAATTAGATATGGATATTGTGATGTCGACACTCCTTACTATAAGGTAGATAGTAACATAGAAGTTCATTGTGAAAGTTCGAGATCTACCGATCTAGTCACCTTTGCCGACTCAGATTACGCTGGAGATCCCAGTGACCGAAAGTCCATTACGGGGATAATCATGATGCTTAATGGAGGAGCAGTAGCTTCTATCAGTAAAAAAGCAGACTAGCGTTTCAACTTCTACTACAAATGCAGAGTACGTGGCAGCAAGTGAAGGAGCTAAACTTGCGATATGGAGAGACATGTTAATATCTCATAGCGCACAGCGATTTAGTAATTCCCTATACTAATTGAAAAGAAAAAAAGAGTGCTGGGATTTCTACAGGAAGACTATTGGCGTTTCCACAGTGAAGAATTTAAAACTGGATGCCAATGCTTTGGAGAGAAGTGGAAAGAAACGAAAGTTGGAGAAATTTGTGACATGCGTGGTTCTGGCACTATACGGAAAAATTAGCCTCGTTTGAACTGAACAAAACTCTTGTGTTTGGAATTGGTTCGACATTACGAATAGAAGACAACCATTCGAAGCTGAAATAATAACTTCAAATCTCTCGCTGTGTTGTGTATGGATTAGTAGAAAACTTATACCATGATGCGAGGAAAATTAATCCTCCATAAATTCACACCTAGAAGACGAGAAGTGGCAGATTTCTCCAGCGAGCCAAACGCTTAGCTTGGAGTAAGTTAACCTCAGAATTTTTCAATATCCAAAAAATATTTTGGGAAATCAAATGAAGAAAGCTAGAAAAGAATCCAAAACGATTGCGAGACATCGGAGTAGAGGTGAAAAGGTAGTATTGGAACCTTGCAGTGATGTATTTGGCACATTGTTAGGTTTGCCCTGTGGTCGTAGAGTTCAAGAAATCTTGCTCGAAATGATTTTCGGGTCAAAATATTCAAAGATATCTACAAATCGTTGCATTCGTCTTGCTTAGTTGATTTGCTTACGTAGAGAGATCAAAGTTTCATGTTCTATTCTTACCCATATTTCCCATCCTTCAATCCATTCTCGCCAAGTTTATAGAGCCTGCATTATAGATAATGCCTCTCGTTCTTGTGCACTATAGCGCTATTGAATTGGAGTTAATTTGTGACTTGTGAAGACCGCAGGTCATAGATTCAATGTTTCAAGGGACAGTTGTGATATAATTATATTAATATCATTAGATCGTTATAAAATGATTCTGACTGTATGATTTTGACTCGCGTCAACATCTAGAATACATGGAAGCACTGAGTTGAATCGTTTAAGCACAAGAGTTTGAATTAGTGCATCTCGTGTTTTTTTCCATGACTCCAAATGTGAAGGTGACAACCTAACAGGCATCTTTTTTTCCAGGAGGCGACATTAGCTCGAATAATAGACCTGCAAATTTACTAAACATGTCAACATATTCACGAAAATAGTTAGTAGCATTAAGAAAGCTGCGAACTTCTGTTACTGTTGATGGTGGCGGACGATCTAGAATAGCTTTAATTTTATCAGGCGCTGAACTCACATCTTGCCTGTTGATGATACGCCCTAAAAATCTCACAACAGTTACAAAACAAGCACATTTTCTTGAGTCTAAACGAAAACCGAACATATCAAATCTTTGAAGAGCTGCAACGGCATTACGATATGCTTCGTTTAGAGAGGCACCTCAGGTTAATAAATCATCAATTTAATTTGATATAATATCTCGTACAGACAAGAGAGCTTAATCGATGACACGTTTAAGTGTAGCCGGCACGTTTGTTAGCCCAAATAGTATAACAAGGCAAGCGTGATGACCACTTGGAACTACAAGTTGTTTACCTCTTTCTGTAAGTCCTATATTGTAAAACTCAGACTTGAAGTCAAATTTGATTTATCAATGGTGCCCTGCAGCCTTTTGAGTTTGACATTTTACCTTAAGTAGAGAGTAAGCATCCTTTATAGTTCTTTCATTTAATTTTCTATAATCAACGATTGATCTTTCTAGGTTGTACTTCCCAAAATATGAGCAGGACTTGCATGTTGACTAATCGAGTTTTTTTATAAAATTACTTTTAATTGATGCATCCACGTACTCTTTAATGAAACGTTCCTGAGCTAGTGAATACCTGCGTGAAGCACACTTGATTGTAATTTCATGATCTTTTATGTAGATGTAATGCAAAAAGAATGTGGCTTCAGAAGTTGCCCCATCAAGAGAATTTGTATCAAATAGTTGAAGAAATTTAGTTTTGACGATTGTTATCCATTTATCATGCTTAATATTTTCACTTGGTCCCAAGGAAAAGTTCAAGGAATGAACGGATGGAGCAAAACATTGATTTCTGTCACGGTGGGAGGTTGATTGAGTATGATAATGATTAGATAGAGTAAATAGGGTATGTATATAAAATAAGTATGATAGTTAGATTGTTAATCTAGATGGGTATATAATTTAAACAAGACGTTGCACAGACTTGCAATACTGCAGTTCCCTTGCTATAAGTACAAAACCCGATTTCACACTAACCGTAAACGTACAATAGACGCACAAACCAACTAAATTAGCCCTAATTCTAATACAACGCTATAACGTCAAACAAGAGAAACACATAGGCTCTAATTAGTGTTAGACACCACGAGGCTAGAACCGTGATAGTAGCTCTCCTTCTATAGCTGTTGTCTCAACAGATGTTTTATGAAGAAATGTAACACCACGGGAGTTTACCTTTGATTCAGCCGTTGCGTAATTCATTTCGCTTATCGTAGGTTTAGCACGGCGGGGATTTTTATTATGGTAATCTCGCAATAATTCGGATAAGTTTCCACTAACAATATCTGATAAGGGCTGCCACGAGGTTTCGAATAAATCGGTGTATTTTAGACGGTATTGAAATCCGTAGTCTTTGTGACGTCTAGAACCCACTGTAGCATCGACCTCGTATAGGTCTTCGCCCGAATCATCTACTTCTATTGGAGGATTTGGCTCATTTGTTTGCCCTTTGATGGGATTGTTTGGATCTGGACGGAGCAGGCTAGTGTGGAATACAGGATGTATGGATTTGAGGTTTTCAGGTAATTTTAATTGTTAATTGTGGCTACTTAGCACTTTAGTGATTTCGAATGGACCAAGATTCTTCCAATCCAGTTTTTTACTTGGTCTTTTTGTATTAATATTTCTAGCGTTGACAAAAACCTTGTTACCAACCTGATAAGCTGGAGCTATAGATCTGTGCTTATTTGCATGATTTTCGTAGAAAACCTGGGCCGTCTTCATATTTTCTCGAAAAAAAGCATTTAAATCATCCATTTGCTTCATAGATTTGTTCGCTAGTTTTTGGGTTTTATACTGCTCAGACTGTAGTGGTTTCTCCAGGCCACGGGGGGGTGTGATAGATGATCTAGGATGTTGTGCTGAGTTGGCGAAGAATGGAGTGACCTTTGTGGATTCAGATTCAGCATCATTGGCATTATACTCTGCCAAAGAAAGCCAGTCTACCCAATCGTCTTGCTGATAATTACAATAAGCTCGCAGATAACATTCTAAAAAAGCGTTAGAGCGTTTCGTTTGCCCGTCCGTCTGAGGATGCCACGCCGTTGATAGCAAGACAGTTGTACTAGTTTGTTTACACACAGCGTGCCAAAGTTTAGCAACAAATTGGGGTCCTCTATCCGATACTATTGACTCTGGGAATCCATAGTGTTTCCATATATGTCGGTAAAACAATTTTGCTGTACCAATTGAATCAATGGTGGCGTTAGAAGGGATGAAATTTCGTGCCTTTGTTAACCTACAGCATACAACCATTATACAATCATAGCCCTCGGATTCCGGTAGTGGTCCTATAAAGTCCACAGACAAATCTCGCCAGCGACGCTGCGGGATAGGAAGCTGCTTTAACAGCCCCTAGTATTTTAGGCGTGAAGGAGTTATTCGTTTGCATATGTGGCAGTTACTGGTATATTGCGAGATAACGTTCAACATTTTTGGCCACCAATAATCGCGGGAAATTTGAGCGAAAACTTTTTTGCGGCCATAATGTCCCTCGCTAGGGATATCATGACAATTTTTGATTAGCAGAAGCTTAAGTTCATGACTATCAGGAACATATATCATATCATCATAATATAGCCGGTTATTTCTCACGCTGCAGCGTGAGAGATCCTAATTTTTAGAAAGATGAGGCCCAGGACCCCTTATAATTTGGATATATTTTTGGAGATCTACGTCTTCTTGATATCTTTTGGTCATTAGTTTTTTGATTTGATTGGAAATATTTTGGGGCTCTATGGCAACCTCCATCAATGCGGGAGCTAAATCTAAGGGTTTTTGGTTATTTTGGATTAATTCTGGGTCGAGATTATGAGGTTTCAGCACTATTTGCTGTTGTTTGCGTAGGCGTTCGTCCCCTTTTCCAGATGGAAGGTCCTCAGACCTGCGAGTGAGAGTATCCGGCTTACCACCTAGTTTTCCTGGGCGATAGGAGATAACAAAGTTGAATCTAGACAGAAATTCTGACCATCTAGCCTGACGTCGGTTTAATGTTTTGGTAGACATAAAATATTCCAAGTTCTTGTGATCTGTTATAACAGATATAGGCTCGGATGTACCTTGCAATTCTGGACGCCAGTGTTCAAACGCCGTCACTACTGCTAGTAATTGCTTATCATAAATCTCGTAATTTATCTGTGCTGGAGTTAGACGACCGTGAAAATAAGCGATAGGGTGAAGAATGTTGTTGTTATCATGTTGCGACAAAATACCGCCATAAGCCCAGCCACTTGAGTCAACCTCGAAGATGCAACGACGATCTGGGTCGAAATAATGAAGGATTGGTGCTCTATTAAATACACTTTTTAGGGAGTTGAAGGCATTTTCGCAATTGAGAGACCAAAGCCATGGTGTATTTTTTCTTGTTAATTCAGTTAAAAGATGTGCTAGTAGTGAGAAATTTCTAATAAATCGCCGATAAAAGATCGCAAACCCCAAAAAGGCTTGGATATCTTTAACGCAGGTAGGTACTTTTCATGATTTAACGCACTCAATTTTGACTGGATCCATTTCAATACCTCTCTTGGATATAATGAGTCCTAGATACTTAACTTCTAATGCTTCAAACTTGCATCTCTAATGTCTAGTTGAAGGCCAGCATTCTTAAGTCTATCTAAGACTAAGTTGACGTGACTATGATGTTCCTCAATGGTGTTGCTATATATTAAAACGTCATCTAGGTATGCGGTACAAAATATATCGAGATAATCTTGCAGTGTACTATTTATGTAACTTTGGAAAGTACTCGGGGCAATGGTAAGGGCAAAAGGCATCACTAAGGATTCAAAAAGGCCGTAACGGGTCCGGAATGCAGTTTTCCATTCATCCCCTTCGGCAATTCTGATTCGGTTGAATGCCGCAATGAAATCGAGTTTGGTGAAATATTGTGCCTTAGATAGGCGATATTTGTGACTGCAAAGTCACGTACCTATCAGCATTTTGAGCTAAGGCAATACTGATTTGTCTTCGAAAGGCGGGATATAAAGACCGATCTTCACCTGTGAACTTCTCGTCAATACGATAGAGTTCAGATCGGGGAGTTTCGCTTATAGCAGTGGATGAGCTTGACTTGACTGATCCATCGGGTTCACTAAATTTATACTTATCTACTGCGGAGGCTTGCAATGCTTCTAATGCATTAGATTTTTCGATTTTTAACTCATTTCTAAGTTCATGAGTAGCAGCTTTGAGGTCGGAAAATTTCTGTTGAAGCTCCAATAATCTGTTTTCTAATTCTCTAGCTGTCTCTTGGTATTTTTTACCCCAGTTATACAGTTCGGTCAGGATGGTGTGACGATTTTCGGGAGAAGCCCCATCAATGCAAGTAATGAGCTCTTCGGTACAAGAGATTGATTTCATAATGATGGAAATTATTTTTTATGTGATCCATTGTTGAAAGCCTGCCATAGGCTTTAACCATTCGTTTGAGGAAATCTGGCAAAAGCATTCAATGTGGCATTACCGTATCCAGTAGAATGCAATATCTGCAATACAGCTTAAAAGACCATCGGCCAGTTTGGGTGTTGGGCCTTGATAAAGTCTATTACGATGGAAAAGTCATCTCTAAACAAATCTGGCGAAGCGGCTCTCATTGGTCAAGAACTATAGAATGTACACTCTTGCTCAAGTATAAATTGTAAATCTATCAGATAAATTAAATTAGATGGCTCATTTACATTTTTGAGAGGTTTTAAATTGTTTCGCATTAGTTTATTTGTATTTCTTGCGCTCAAGTGTCTCAAAGTTAAGTTACTTTCCAGTAGCATTCCCGGTCAAATTTTATTGAACCAGTCTGTAAATGGAGATCCAGAATTATGAGAGGTCCAATTTCTTTTCTCATGCCTTCCACAAGAGTTAATTAACATAAGTTTTCCCTTTTAATCGCTTGGTCATGGAGGTCCTTCTGGAGGGTCTAAGATTGTTTCATATGAATAAATACCCTGTTCATGTAAAGTCTTCGCAAATGCTACATTCCATTAGATTGGTAACACAGAAGCTTTTCTTACTGCACATATTGGGTATATAAATCTTCCCGATTCTCTTCTGTATTCTTTTTTATCTTTTGTGTAGATTAAACTGGGATTTCATCTTTAACTGTTGATTGTTGATTGTTGATTATCTGAATTGTGAATAACATTCAATATAGCTTCACTTCCTGTTTTGAGTGACAAAATTCCATCCTGGAGAGCTTTATTGTGTTTAGTTGATTCCTCGTATTGGTCTGCGAGTTTAGTTATTGCAGTCTCGGTTTTGTTTATCTGCAAGGATATATTATTTAAAACTTCATTCACTTCATCAAGCTCCTAAATTGAAGCTTCGTCTTCGTATTCCGGTTCTGTTGTTTTGACCCTCTTTGGAAGCATCTTTAGTTTAATGTTTTATGTTTCTGCGTGGTATAAGAGGTACCACACCAAATAGCTATTTTGTGATTCACAGGTTAGTAGTTTAGAAATTTAATAAAATTCTAGACATCATGGTCCCTATTTGGACTGCTTTACAGATGCTTAAATCTCATGTATTCTTGTTCTCTTCCTTTTCCCTATCTTTGCTAGATCTATTTATACTAATTGCATTACGTAATCCTGACTGTGAACTATCGAAAGCTAACCAACTAACTCGGACATACATTCCGGCCGTTACACTTGCTCATCTTCACCCTGGGCTACAGTGAAGGGTAGGAAGTACCACGGGTGATGGAATAGATATTTTTATAGAATTACCTCTCTAGATTTATATAGCATGTTTATGCTGAATTCTATTGGCAGGACAATCTTATACCAACAAGCCAGACTTATGGAACTAATGCTTGCTGGTCGATATAGGGTAGGACTGATTGCAGGTTATTGGACATGAATTTCAAGCCTTCCTACTAAATAATTATCGTAATAACGTGAATTTTCAGGTTTCTCGTAGCCAGCCTATTTTGTGAAGACTTCCGCCAATTAGAAAGTTTATGTCATAATTACCGGGACGGAATCAGGAGGGTGGCCCTTGTTAGATTAATCACGAAACAGACAACTGCTGAGTTTTGTAAATTTTGTAAATCGAATTGTGACCGTTGTGCCAGATACAAGGACATAAGTTTGAACTGCATTAATCACAGGCTTAAAAGCCACTAAAGTTTATGAAATATTTAAGCGTGTAACAAAAGTTTTTCTCCTAATACAAGTTTTTTTCCCCTATTCACAAGTAAAGTATGACAAAATCCCAAATTTTTTCAGTCAATTCGACTGTTTTATACAATGAATAAATAATCTAGCCTATGAATAAACATTTATTATTTCAGAAACAACTGTTTTGTAGGGACCAGATGGGGTAGTAATATACAAATTCTTTTTTCGGGACCGACTGCTCAAATCTCAGTTAGTTCTGAACGATGAAACCAGAAAACAATCAATACACTAAGAGTGCGCAGAAAATTAACTGTAGAGCAGCAGCTTGTATCTCTCAAACTCTGCATATTCTTTAAAAAATCCTCATAATTCTAAGGTCCCGTATTATGTCTTGATTCATAACTTGACCCGTCAATTGGTATACCCGAGTTTTTTTTTAATTTGACTAATCTTTGGATAAACTCAAGGTCCGTGACTGTGAATTTCTGAGTATTTGGATGTTACATAGAATGTTACGCCGACATAGATCTAAAAATCTACCTTGCTCTATATTCTGAAAAGCTTTGTAATAATGTAGCTTATAGGTTTCTCGGAAACTTCTACTGGCAGTCAAGTTCTTAAACCCATATTCGATTTAATACTTAGCTCGAGGAGAATAGAGACAGTACTCGGCATTATATTATCCCACCAGGTGGATCATTATATCCACCTTGTTGTCTTGATGATGTCCTATCCAGCCCCGCATTCCCTGAGTCAATTTGCTGATCTGGATTTGGTGCGATCTTGCGAAGCATGAACATTGGTTTTTTTCCTTCTTTGTCCAACTGCTTGAATAGAATAAGTGGTTTTTCATCCATATCGAGACAGCGCTCATTGTCTCCGTAAACAATATATAAGGCATACTGTTCCCACGGGGCATTTATGTTGTATTTTTTAAGAGCCGCTGGTAGAACCTTGTAACAGGGATCATCCATACTAACTCTAAAAGACTTAAAAATTTCAACAGAACCACCGGAAGAGGAATTGTCAATATTTGCTGTTTGAGTACGTCTTGGTGCAGACTTAGAGTTATCACGGCCTAAAAATGTACTCTGATTTTGATCGCTATCGTGTTGACCAAAGTTACTACGACCTAGTATGGACTGTTCAGAGCGATATGATCGAGAACCAAGGGTAGAGCCTCCTAGTGGTGGTTGAGGAGAAGTAGGTGAGGGAAGACTTGATAGATTTCCGGCTGAAATAGAATTATTATTTTTAGTCGAAGATAAATGTGAGTATGATTGTAGATTCCTATCAGGTGCAGTAGACTGATCAAGAGAATGCTCCATTAAAGATCTGTCTTGTCCTGAATGCGCATATGTTGGTGATAAATTTTTGGGTTGATCGATAAAAAACTTTTTTGTAGAGTAGTTGCGAGATAATCCAGGTTGCATTGCGGGAGATGATGATAAAGGCGGTGATATGCTGCTTGAATTGTCATAATTGCCGGAGTTAAATCCATTTGTATTCGCAGAAGGGTACGGAAGTGGTTTTCCCTCCTTTGCCATCCGGAATACTGGAAGAAGATCTTCCCTAAGTCTGGCGTATTCAAATGTTATTCGTCTTAATTCCGATTCTGCAGCTGTCATCCGCTCATCTCGTAATTTAAGCTGTTCAATCAATAGCTTGATATCCTTCAGGGTGGCGGTCGCAGATTGACCTTCAGCTTCTGCTGCTAATATGGGTAAGCTTATATCAATGAGATTAAGTAAGCTCAACCTACATAGTGGTACATAATGATCATTTTCTATGGGTATCTCTTGCTTCACTTTTATATCGTAAACGCTTTTAAGGATAGTCAGTCGATGCCCGACACTGTTGACACCCATTTGTTTTAATTCATCGTGCTGTAGAGCTACAAGTGCTTCACCAACAATTTCATTTTCTATCCCAAAGATCCTCGGTTAGTCTCAGTCCATGATGAGCGTGCATGAATCTGGCAAACCTAAGAATTGATCCCCATATTGATGTAAACCTAGGCTGCTTACAAAATCAGCACACTCGTCTGCGGTCCACTGTGTGATAATATTTTCCGGCAACTTGTCTCCTGGTATGTGGGTACCATAGGTGGTGGGAGTATGATCATTGGAAAATAAACCATCCGATTCCGATGGTGATACTTCACTGTCTGTAGCTATAGCAGGGCTCAACCGTAGAGAGCGGGGATTTTCTTCCTCGCCATCACTATCTGCAAAGGCCGTTCCAGATTCGAAAACCATGCTGTTGAAAATTATACTCACAAAGGGCACGTTGTCGTTGCGAGTATGATTTTCTTTTAGAGTGTGTTTTTAAATCGTAACTACAGTATTCACCCTAAGATATGGTCTGAGCGTCGTATATAAGCAAGCATTCCATTAACTGCATTCTATAATTATTTTATCGTGAATATACATTCATGAGACTTGTGACAATGCTGTACATAAGGGGGTTTCAAATATCTTTAGACGAAATATCCTGACAAAGATTCTGGAGAAGAATTAGAGTTTCTACTCTATGCACGATTATTCATCTAAAAGTTTGGATTCCAGATTCGTATGAAAGTCAGTAGAATTTTCCATATCAACCGTTAAATTAACTCCTGTCTGTACCCACAGAGATCACTGCAAATATTTACTGAAGCTGCATTTGTATTCGCAACTCATGATCTAATAATTATGAAATAAAACTCGTCATTCATCGTTAGAAGGCGTTAATTGGTTCTATGGTCCGTGACAATGTCACACTTTTATATATCTCGCTATTCTTCCTAACCCACACCTCCTAGTATCAGAAAAGAGATCTCGAATCAGAATTCCGGACTAAAAATTAACATTAACTTCACATCGTCTAATTTACTGTAGATAATAATGCTATTTAGAAATAAATTCGTAGAATGAAGAACCCGGGCGTGCACAATCATCAAATGATAAATCCTATCAGATCTCGGGACTATTTCTCATAAATGTCTCAACCGTTCAATCGTCGATCAAGTGTATAATCTTGGTGAAATTTATTCTAACATGTACCAATTCCAAAACCCACCTGTGATTTGAGACAAAGCCCTGACTCGACAACATGGTGCGATTCACAGCCAATTGCGAGTCTAGAACAACAAGAGACGACCATCAATATGTCCACAGCTGTGTGCAGAGAATGAATACCCGCTTTTAACACAGACACTCAGCCACCAAAGATTTTCCTAGCTTAGGAATTTATTATTAAGTAAATCCAATCTCTGAAAAAAAAGGCCCTTGGATTGATTGATTTCCTGTAGAGAGAAGAAAGTAGGCCGATTCCACATTAGTCCTATCTATTCCTCTGTAACCCAACTCGTGGTACATTCTGGCCTGGCCTGGCCGGGTCTAGGAGAGAGCTCATTTAGAAGCTGCCTATTCTGATGACCTGGACGATATTCTTATCCAATACTCGGTACAAAAACATATTTTTACAAGCAATTACGGAATGTCTTCTTAGATTATGATTTGCAATACACAACCCATGTCGAAATTTAAATCAATGACTTGACACAACTTAAAGCTCCTAGATCGTAGAATATAACAAACAGGTGGCTGGTCTTTATTCTATTTATGTATACATTATCTATTGCGGCATTCGTTGATTTAAATCGAGGCCTTTCTATTAGGAACTAACCATCCCCCTGAACACGAATTGGAAAATGAAAGATATCTTCTAACAAAGCTCTTGCCCAAGGTCTCATTCAAGGTGTGAACTATCACACAATATTGTCATCGCAATCTAGAGAGCCACATAGATGCCTGCGTTCTGCATTGGAAGACCGTGAATTCCCAACCATCACAATATTGAAGATCCTTCGGCAATAACACTTCAAGCAAAATCGATAGAGAGAGTAGTTCTCTGCCTTCCACACTTTGTTTATTTCCTTCCAAAACAAATCATTAGGACTAGTCTCTCACAAACGAAATATCCAGCTCTTAATTCGCAACTTGATTCATGCTTGATGGTAAAAAACATATAAAATTAAACTTAACTGTGATATTTATTCATATTCCCAGTCGTCAGATACTGTCAGCAGTAGTAATCAGGTTTGCTAGCTCTCATTTTTATAAGAAAAAATAAACCAAGAAATAAATAGTCGATTTTTCTAGTATCATGAGAATGGTAGAGGAAAAATATAAGATTTTGAAGATTCTGAGATTGGCCTCGCCACGATCGAAGATCGACTCCTCTTTATTATCTCAAATTTACCACCATACCTGAATTTTTCCCAGCATCACGACAGATGTATCTGTTCTATCAAACCTATTATGTATTTCTGCTCTTCAATTTTGTGGTCAAGGTAAACAGATCCAATTTTTACTTGGGAATAACAGCGTAAGATGTAAGTTTGTAAGCACACACTCCCGTAGTCTTTGATAATAGTGGCGAGGTGGTCGGGAATTCACATACAAGATAGCACTGTGCAAGAATGGCGTAGAATCTAACTCACATTGTGTGGAGACTGTCTGGCAATCATCATAACATTACATGAATGAATAGAGTCTCAAATATATATACTCCAAAAGTAGTATTACTTTCCTAATACGTCACAGGCTATTTCCAACTGATGTATATATTTTTTCCATGGATGCGATGTATTTGCTGCCGGTAGTACTGTCCGTTTTACTTCAATTTCTTGCGCAATGCTACACGTTGGATTCTCTTCTAATTCTACAACATCTATTTCTTTTTTTGAAAGCTCTGATGTTGGGATAGTACTTTTTGGGATCGGGACTAATTCTCATCGTAATTTTGCTTTTTGAGATATCTATACGATTGACCATAACCAATGATTTTTATTCTATAGCTTAGCCGCCCTTGTGTTTCACTTCGCAATTCATTTGCCTTGATGAGGATATAAATTACCATTATAGTCATATCAATTGATTTTCAGGAAAAAAAAAAAGATTCATTTTCAAAGATCCTTTTGCTACTTTAGAGCCTTTGATGAAAGGTAATCGGAATAATTAGGGAGACATGGTAGAAGGTTTGGAAAAATTATCACTGCAAAAATAGTTTTACACTTAGTTGTCTGCTCTGAAATTTTTGCTCAAATCGGTCGACTAAGAATGCTAGCTCACGTCAAGACAAATATAAAAAATATGTGTTCACTGACTTGAAA